>JADRCD010125972.1:0-17094 GCA_019843815.1 Montemys delectorum
AGAGAGAGAGAGAGAGAGAGAGAGAGAGAGAGAGAGAGAGAGAGAGTCATGGTGGGAACACACAGAGAAACAGACACAAAGACAGAAGGGGAGAGAAGGCTGGGGGCCTCACCAGTTACAGAGGGGAAGTAGATGCCAACTAGCATGGTGAAGTAGGTCATGATGTCTGTGAGGACATAGGGCAATCCACCCGGCCGGCTCTCCTCCAACACAGGCACTGACGACACACCCTTCTTTTCCACAAATGCCCCCTTGTCCGAATATGTGCTCCACAGGTTATCTGTAATACAGTCAGTGAGGATTTCTCAGCCTTTGGTCAGGACTGCCCATTGGACTGTCCGCAGGCAGTATCATCATTTACAACTGCAGGTGGTTCTTCCATGGCTCTGATTCCAATCAGGGGCACTCAAGGCCCTGATTGTGAGGACCGCATGCAAGAAGCCACTCTCCCCAAAACTCAACGTGAGGTTTCAGCACTAGAGGATCCTTGCACACATGCTGCTAAACAACTAGCTGCCCACAGTCTTGGTGCTCCCCCTGCTAGACAACCACCAACAAGGCAGAAACACAGAGACTGTAACCGTATTGGTTCCTCCAACAATCCAAGGAATGTGGCCACCCTCACTCTCTACTACATTCCAGCCTGGCACAGTGCAGTCTTACACTGACTGTGACACCCCCCTATAGGGACCTCTCCATAGGTGACATCCAGCCAGAAATCTATATGCCCTTGTTGCCTCTCCAGAGACCCTTTGGGGGTTGCTTTCTACAGATATCTTGCCTCAGAGACTCCAGCAGGTCCTGAGTATAGGACCCATGTGCTCCTCCCCCATCACCCAGACACAACCCTCAGCTGCCCACGGATATCACACCATACCATTGGGAGGCATACAGAACCCTCAACCTCACACAGAGTAGACTATGAGGATCAAGTGTTCAGGCTCCCAGGACTGGGTCCTTCTCTCTAAGACAAAGTTGCTCCCTATTTATCCCAGTATGTGGAAGGTGATGACACGGATGAATTCCGGAACAATCAGGGATACCTAGCAATTTCCAAGCCATGCTGGGCTGCAAAGAGTGTTTGTCTCAAAATACCCAGCTGATTTGCAGCAGATGAAGAAGGCCATTCCAGCCTAGGGTCTGGCTGGACGAGACTCTAGGAATATGGCTAAGCAAGAGGAACCAGGACCCTAAGAGTAGCTTCAAACAACCGAAGGAGGCGGCCCTAGCCGTCCCAACTAACACTCACCCAGGAAGACACCACTGGCCACACCAGGGATGCCCTGGATCTCAGTGACGTTGTTCTGTGCAAAGTATTCATCACAGGTGGCACTCAAGCTGGAACCATTGCAGAAGAGGCGCCAAAGTGCGGTGGTTACCGTACCATTGCTGACAACCTGCATTTTGGCACAGGTATCAAAGTTGCGATTTGCCAGCGTGCGGTTCCCTAGAAGGCAGACCCTGGAGCAGAGAAAGGGCAGAGCTTGTTTTCACCACGCTGCTAAGTGTGGGACTCAATGCCTCCTGAGTAGCTCTAATAAACCTGACCCACGTTACTGCAAGGGCCACACGTCAGGAGCAAGCATCAAGTCATACTCCAGCAGCTTGAGGACTGATCTCACGTACAAGCCCTCCTTGGGTCAGGGCTGTCCTCCTGCCTGGGGGTAACTCAACTCTGGAAGGTGGCCATACCTTCCACAAAGACGGTGAAACTACAGCTCTGTGGATTTCATCCCTTCCTGGCACCCACAGTCCCTTCCAACATGCCCAGGCCCCACCTTGGTCCCACGCTCACTCACTCGCTGCGACACCAGCCACCTTGGTTAACCTCCTCAATCCCACAGGAGGACAAGAGGCAGCCCATTTGAAGGGTCTCTATAAAGGTAAGGAAGGTGTGTCTCGTGGGAAAAGAATGGCCTGAAAAGCTCCGCCATCGGACTGTGGTGGTTTGAATGAGAATGTTTCCCGTAGGCTCAGACATTTAACCCTTGATACCCAGCTGATGGTGTGTTTGGGGAGGTTCAGGACATATGGCCCTGTCTCAGGAAGTTATGCTCTGGGGACAGACTCTGTCAGCCTCGCTTTCAGTTTGCGTGTTCTCTCTCAGCTTCCAACTCCTGCTACTACGCCTGCTTTTTGCTGCTATTTCTCCCTGCCACGATAGACCCTCACCCCTCTAGAACCACTGTTTCCAATCATGGAGCTCTATCACACCACCAAAAAAGTAACGAATCCACTGCCCACCCTAAAATACGCACAACCTTCACCAGCCTCCCAACCTCACAGATGCACCCAGAACTAGCTGCATGGGTACTGTGCCCACACCGTACTCCAAAGTCCCTTAAAACCACACTGGAACCCAGGAATGAATGGCTATCAAGGATACCTCCATGTTCTTCCCCAGAGAAGCTAGGAGGAGAGAGAACTAGGGGGCCAGGCCTAGCCCTTGGAACAACACAGCAAGGTGACCCAGCATTAGATCAAAGCCATACCCACACACTCACACCACCACCAGAATGGCCTGGGACTCACGGGATGTCAGGTGGGGCAAAGGCTGTCTTGATGACACCAGCATAGATGGCCAGGATAGAAAGCACAACACAGGCTAAGAAGACCAGTGCCAGCTTGTTGACATATTTGACACCAACAAAGACCACCACCGCCATGAGTGCCAGCGCACAGCTGCCATACACACGCATGTTGTTCAGCAATGCCGCTGCCTCACCATCCGATGTCTCTGCCTGGAAGATGGCTGCACTTGGAGAGATGTAGGTCTGTAGGAATAAGGCAGGTCAGCAAAGAAGGTCCTGTCTGGGAACTCACTCATCCTTGATCTCACACTGGCTCCCTCCCTGATACTGGCAAAGAAGGCCTGTCAGGCTTGAGGCCACTGTGTGCACGGAGACAGAATCTTGTGTGCCATCCAAGATGGACCCAGGGCATCAAGCCTGCAGTCATTCCTGTCCAGTTCCTTCAAACTGCCAGAGTCAGATTGTAACCTTGGTCAGATTACTAACAGGCAGGGGAGAACCCTTGTGGTGAGGGGCCAAGGACTCCTGCCAACAGCCTCAGCAGAGCCCAGCACAGCTCCTCCATCTTTACTAATGCCAGCTGACTGCTGAGTGCAATCTCCAGAGAGCTACCAAATAGCTGGTGTGTCCTTCAAGCTGCTCTACTGTAGGAATGGAACTTCCTTAGAGACCAACCAGACCCTAGGAATGAACATCACAATCTAGAGTCTGTGGTCCAGGACCCACAGGGCGACAAAGAATCCTAGGTCCCAGCCCAGTTTCCCCAAACTAGAATATGCACTTGTCCCCATGAAACCTTTCTTAGAAAGCATGGGAAGGCTTCCTTGCTGGTTCTGGGATGCTTGGGTAGCAGAGAAAAAAGAGCCAACTCCATGGAGATGGTCATAGTGATGGTTAATATTGTCAATTGACAGGACCTAGATTCACCCAGAGGATTTCTCTGGGAAGATCTGTGTCATATTAGATTAGCCTCTGGGAGTAGCTCACAAGATTAGCCGGGATTAGATTAGGTCACAAGAGTGAGGGATTATTTTGAGTTAATTAAAGATGGAAAGACCCACCACTTTTAGGGTGGGTGGCACCATCTCTGAGTTGGGATTTTTTTTTTTAAAGATTTATTTATTTATTATATGTAAGTACACTGTAGCTGTCTTCAGACACACCAGAAGAGGGCATCTCATTATAGATGGTTGTGAGCCACCATGTGGTTGCTGAGATTTGAACTCAGGACTTCCGGAAGAACAGTCAGTGCTCTTACCCACTGAAATATCTCTCTAGCCCCCTGAGTTGGGATTTTGAACTGGAAGGAAGGAAGCCTTTTCCATAAAGAGGAAAAGGCTATTTGACCAGAATTCATCTGTCTTCTTCCTGACAGCTGACACTACAAGTCGTACTTTCCCCATGATTTCCTGGCCATGATAAACAGTACCCATGGTGAACAGAAACTTACGCTACAAAGCCCACCAGACATTGAGGCCAAGCCCACCATCAAGTTGCAGGGAAGCCCTTCTGCAATGGGAGTTGCGTACTATAAGAACCAGTGATGAGCAGAACTGCTTTGTCTTTAAGGGCTAGAATCCTGCTCAAGGAGTTAAACATGCCTCCTGAGATGGCACAGACTACGAGGTCTCACCCATCAGGGACCCAGACCCTCAGCCCAGACAGCAGCTTTGAGAGCCCAGATGTCCACAACAGCAGGACAGAGGACAGTCAGAGGTAACATACAAATGAGCTCATAGGCAAAGTGCCTGGGTAAAGAAGCCTTCCACAGATGGACTCACCAGGAAGATCTCGATGGTACCCAGGATGTACATGGCGCCTGCAAACGTCGTGCCCAAGTAGAAGCAGAGGCCAACAGCCCCTCCAAACTCAGGCCCCAGCGAACGGGAGATCATGTAGTATGAGCCTCCCGCTGTAAAGATAGCCCAAGGGAAAATATGGGTCAGGGAGTACCATTCACTATAAACACTGAGCGCTCATGAAAAAAGATGTGTCCCCATTAAGGGACAAGCAGCCTTAGTCTGCCTTCAAAACAGAACCACCAGAAAGCCTTGGGCTATGAATTCATGTCTACCCTGCCACAGGCACAGGCTAGCTCAAGCGTGATGAGAACCGCCCGATACAGGCAGGTAACAGTACCTCATCTGTCTCAGAAAACCTGCTGTGCCCTCAGATGGTTAAAGGAAAGACACTGGCACAGGCCTGCCTACTCTTTTATGCAGAGGACAGGCAGCAGTGCCTGGCGGTGTGTCTCTGTTAGCACATAAGAGTACAGCACTTCAGAAGGTCCTGCCTTCTACTCAGATTTGTGTCCAACTCAAGGATGCGGTTTCTGTCTCCATAATAACAGACAGGCAAGCAGTGAGGGTGTGTCTACACCAGAGCCTCACTCTTCTTTTCACGGGCAGCACAATACTCCAGTGCCACCCAAGTGACAAGTTAATGTCACTGTCACCATATGAGCTTGGAGCAGGAATGGCATCCATATGCATGTAGCTCTTGTCCTGTACTGTGAAAAGATAATAAACCAATTCAAAGGCCACAGGCGCTGGCACCCTCACCTGGGACCACACCGTTGGTAGCGATGGCACTCATGGAGATGGCTGTCAGCATTGTCTGCAAAGAAAGGCAGCTCTTTCAGGAAACGTGTGCCCTAAGATGCTCCAACACGCCCAGCCTCAAAGGAGGTACTAAATGACCAGGAAAGACAGACCTCCTGCCTGTCAACACTTTTCTACCCAACCCACAAATCCATTCCCAAAGGTCACAAAAAACATAGGCTTTAGAGCCTGCTTGCCACCGCCCTGAAAGCTGAACCTCATCTAGGTGCCTGACCCAATTATGTTTCTACCACCCCATGAAGCACAAAAGGGCCGCTCCATCTAGATGTGCTCCCAGCAGGGGATAGGGCACTTCACCTTGTCTCCACCTTGCCTCCAGCAAGCACCCTCTGCTCAGGAAAGTTTATTTGTGGGTACCAGGAATGCCAATCACCACAAACAATGGCATTTGGGTGATAAATGAAGTAGGTAGCCTAAAGTGCCCACACAGAGTAACCAGAAGACAGCCTGGGGTGACCGACCATACGTAATGACCAGTCAGGAGATATAGGCGAAGGCCCTAGGGTGGTCATGGTGGGGCAGACACATGAAGTGACCAGTTGGAAGCATGGGCTGGAGGCTTGGGATGATAACATAGACTGACCAGTCATGGGACAGGTGAGCAGGTAGCCACAAGGAATGACCAGTCAAAGGGCAGTGGGTAGCCTGGGATAAGATACACAGGTGTGAGCTCTGAGGGAGCAAGTGGTCAGGTAGCTTAGGGTAGGAGTCAAGGAGACTCTCACTCAACTATTTTATCTGAATTCCCTACAGAAAGGACCCAGTGACACTTGGGTAAGTGAAACAAATGTATACTCTTCCTCAACAGAGAAAGGGGAGGGGGAGAAAGTCGGCTGGTAAACAAATGTGCCGTGAGTATGAGGTGAACCATGCTGGAGGCCTGGCCTTGAACAGGTTACAGACCTGTGTCTCTTTCTCTATACGAGAACCCCTTCCAAACTAGGGGGGGTTTCATCACAGCCCAGTAAAAGGTACCTGCCCCTGACTCAGTCCCCTTAAGTTCCCAGATATAGAAATGCCACCCTCAACATAGATACAGCTAGATAAGATCTTTAGACCAGTGGGAAACCTGGCCTTTGCCAGGCTGGATGGGCCAGCCCATCTTCCCCGGAGTCTTCTATAGGAGCTGGTTCCTAAAGAGGGACCTAAAAAGCAGACCTGGATTTCCCAATAGTGGTTTCTCAAGGCCCAAGCACCACGAGCTCCTGAGGAATTGCCCCAGGACTAGCTGTAAGCACTCACACAGGTGCAGCACATGGCCACGATGAGGAAGGACTCCAGAACGCCAGCTGCCCCCACAATCCAGGTCAGACGCAGGAAAAGGATAACACCCAAGATGTTCTGCAGGCACGGCAGGTAGACTCCGATGAAGGTGCCCATGCGTGGGGCCTGGAACAGAGTACCATAGGTCCAGGGAGGCTCCAAGCCTATACCCAGTAACTCAGCCTGGAACCCTCCTACTTTGGTTTGGAGGTCACGGGAAAAACAGAAACTGGGGAGGGACGTGGTGGCCATATACAGTGAAGCTACAAGGGTAGCAAAGATGTCTGACAAAAAACCTATGTCCCAAATAAGATGAGGTTCCGTGGTTCTAAGGCAGACTTCAGGTGTCAAGGCCATTGTGCTGGAGGGGAAGAAAACCGTACCAGGCAGACCCGGGATACGCCTCCTGCTCTGCTTTCCTACTGAGGAGAAAAATCAAGAGTGGGAAGTTTGGAACAGTAAGAAAGGGTCCCTGTTATATTTGTGGGACAGCTAGGGACCTGGACCTTGGTTCCAGGAAGCTTGAGGCATGAAGGAAAGGAGGCCAGAGAAGGGTTAGATACCAGTAAGGCTACCTATAAAGTTGAAAAGTCTCAGTGCAATACGACAGGAAACTAGAGACCTGAGGGTACAAGAGCTAAGAAGCCAGACCCCAACAAAGGAGGCCCATCTCAGTTTAGGTGAACACAGAATGAGCATGGAGGACCAGCTTGAGCACACTCCCTGTGGATGACGACCACAAGGCTGGTGGTACACAGCAATGCTCACACAGAAGCTGGCTGAAGATGTCATCCAACCTGAGACCAGACAGGGAGAGCCCAGCAGCGAAAGAGTGGTACTGGATGGTGGTAACTAGCCAGAGGGCAGAGTCCAAGAACAAACTGACCACCTAAACGTGAGAGGATAGGATGGCAGCTCAGGCCTGCACAGGGCCCTGCCACTCACTATGAGCCACCCAGGGCAGGGCAGCTAACTTCCACTAACTTGAGATCAAAGGTTTCACAGGGGAAAAAAAGGAGAGTGTGTAGAAAGCTTTGGATTTGAAAGCCTGGAGGCCTTAGCCCTGAGCCCAAGGCCAGGGAGCATCAGGGTTCACACTGAAGGGAGAAATAAATAAATATATATCTAAATCAAGAGGGAAGGCTAAGCCTTGACCACTGCATTCTGGGGTCAGAAGAGAATGGGTTTTATGGGTATGGATTCTGCAACCTGGTAGATGAAGAAGAAGGGCCTTTGGGGATTTTTGAGAATTATTTTTATCTTTATTCTGTTATATATACATATATGTGTATTGGTATAGGCACATGAGTGAGGATTATTTTCATCTTTATTATTTTATATACACATATATGTGTGTGTTGGTATAATGCACATGAGTGCAAGTTCCAATAGAGGACAAAAGAGGGCATTGGATCCCTCTGAAATGGAGTCCTAGGTAGCTATGAGCTGTCCAACATGGGTCTTCTGGAAGAGTAGCAATCACCGTACTTGTTGAGCCATCTCTCCAACCTGTCTTGCTAATTTTTCAGTTAAACTAAAGAATGTATGTGTACAGAGCACAGCGTGAGATTGACACTAGAGACAGCCAATGTCTCTAATAGAAATATGGCAGAAAACAACTTGTCTAGGCCACTGATGGGCAGCCTGAGATACACAAGCCAGGTCACATTAGCTTCAGATCCCACTGAAACATGGGCTCAGGAGCTAGCTGTCTGCCCAATATCTTAGTGCCTCTGGTTCCCAGATCCTTTGAAGAGGGGATGCCCACATCTGAACTCTTAGCTTTGTCCAGATGATCCAGGCCTGTTTACAACCCAGAAGTAGCTCAAAAGAAAGTGATTCCTGTCTCTGGGGATGAGCCTCTGTGCCGTCAAAGAGACACCAGGGGCGGGCTCTACTTCTGTCCTGCCATCCCAATGGATCCCTAAATAGGCATTTTCAACCAAGATAAACAGCTCTGCTGTGGTCCTAACTGTTCATCGACTGAAATCCAGCCCAGAAGCCATATCCTCAAGGGAAACACTGGCTAGAAAACTGCCGTACTTTGGGTTAGGGTAAAATATACTACGGCCATACTAAGTATAATATCCCCAAACCTGGTGCTCTGCTTACAAGGACAAAGGGTTCTTCCCACAGTGCCCTTGTGAGCAGCCAAGCCTGCCGAGCTCCACTCTTAGGGAATAAGGGCTAATCTGTGCGGTCAACCTGAGTAGGGCCTTGACTATGCAGAGTTGAAGCTGAGGGTCAGTTCCAAGATACTCTCAGTCCAGTGACTGTTCCCTGACACAGACCAAGATTTCCTTGAACACAAATTCCAGCAGACAAAAGAGACAGAAGGACAAATGGACATGTGTGCTGTGGACAGGGAAGGCCTGGGACTTCTGAGGCCCAAGAGCCTGTTGGTCCATGAGGCAGTGCTGGGGACACAATGCATTTGAGTGACAAACCTACCACCACCCACCACCACTGCAGCTCCTAAGTCCTCCTTCACAGTCAAGTCTGTCACTCAGCACATCTCGGCAGTTGTGACTCTGCCACCTCAGAAGGGTCAGCTAAGGATGTCCAGAGTATCTGGGAGAAGGCAGGGAAAGGCACGGCCCAGACGACGTTTCTGAGGAAGCCATTGCCCTACTGCCAGGAAGACAACCCATGCCTCTGTTAACTTTATCCCTGTCCCCAGAGACCACACGGCCCCAGATCTGAAGAGTCTCAAAAGCGCTGAACACTGTGTAGACCTGAAGCACAGTACTGACCCTGCTGTATTCACAGCAGGAGGACAGAAGACATCCAGTGCTGCTCTGTGGCCTGACTTTCACAGAGCCACAGTCAGGCTGGGTATGGCTCATGAGAAGCACCCAGGAAGCAACTAGGTGCGACAAACAGGGGAGATCCCCTCCATCTTTGCTCATCAGCACTGAACTCCTCTCTCCAAAGAAAGCAGGGGCCTCAAGAAGCTAGAACTGAGGAGAATAAAACTCAGTCTTTAGTGAAGGCTTTAAGCCAGACGTAATGGCACACGTATCTGTAATCCCAATACCTGAAAGCTGAGGCAGGAGAATTACTGTGAGTTCAAAGCCAACTTTGGGTGACATAGTGGGCTCCTGGCCAGAGTCAGATTATCTCAAATACAAATAAACAAACACAGCAACCAAACAATAAAATGAAGCACAAAGCCAGTCCTCAGGCAGGGCTTAGTGGCACTCCCTCTCTTTGGAGATATATGGCCCCACCAATGGCCATTCAGAGTATTCAGGGCAGCCTGCACAGGACCTCTAGGACCATGTCCCTTCCCAGAAGCACAGGATACTGGAGGTGTCCACTGAGACACAGTACCAGAAAAATGAAGGTGTGATCTGAAAGCCCGGCAAGGGTGTTCTCTGTCTAGAAAGTTCCAAGACCGCTATCCGCAAAGCGCAGGCATGTGTACCTTGACCTCCCGCCTCCGGCTGTCCTCATCTTCCTCATGCTCTACCACACCCTGGGTCAGGTTGGTATAGTTGGCCAGCTTGTTCAGCAGTGATGACACCATGGGGTTGCTGTCCATCTCTTCCTACGGGTGCAAAGCATCACAGAGGTGGGAACCAGGTTCATCAACATCCCAGGGCAGCAGGTCCCTGGCCCAGCAGATCCATCTGTCCCAGGTCTAGGGACAAGAGCCCACAGTCAAGTGAATGGAACCCCCCCCCCCCAGATCTGTGTGCCCCGGAACATCTGTCCAGCAGGTCTGGAATCAGAAGTCAGGGGCACTGAGAGTCCTCAAGGCTTCAGGAACTGTAGGGAACGCACCGGTCCAGGTTGCAGCTCACTTATCAGAAACAGATAAGCTCAGTGGATCTCAGGCAGAAGCTCCCTGCTCCTTCCTCATCAGCCCAGGCTGCCCTTGGCTGGGACAGAGAGGTGACCACTTCTTTACTTTCCCACAGGTTTGTCACTAACATACCTTCTTCATGTAGAAACTGAAACCAAATTACCTCAAAAAGTGCCATGTTCTTCCCCTCGAAGTAGCTCTCTCTTTCCACCTCCACATTATTGATGAACGGGCTGTTCTCCCTGGGGTTTCCATCTCCTGTGGAAGATAGTTTCAGGTTAGACCCAGGGTCCCAGGCCACGCAGGCCCTGAGCCAGGGAGTGGCCAAATCAGTAGTTATGGGACCCTGTCAGGGTCTTGGCAGAGTGTGCTTCTGAGGGACTCCTTATCCCTTGGTACGTACACAGGACAGGCCTCATGCTGCCAGGTTCCCAGACCAGTCCTCTCTGCCTCAGTTTCCACACCTGAGATGGTACCATCCTATATCTGCTTCTCCCCTCGGGGTAGCCAGGCTCACTGCATACCAGACTGGACTGGTGAGTTCAGTAAAGAACACACATACCCAGGAACAGCTTCGGAGAACTGGTTCAATTTATTGGGGGGAGAATAAAGGCTATTTAAACCTTTGGGGGGTGAGTACAGGCAATCCAGGGTGAATGCCCATCACTGGTCGGGACTGGGGTCCAAGGGATGCCTCATTTGCATGAGAAGGAACTTCGGGTGCTGCTGGACGGGACCTCTTAAGGGGAAAGGAAGCTTAACCTAGCTAGAGCTCCTCTGGTGAGGCATGAGTGGGGCACAGGGCTACTTGCACAGGGAAATGCAGACCCAAGGCAGGGAAGTGATTCTACTCCTGCCTATCTCAGAAACAAGGGGCAAGAAGAAGGAACCCTTCCCCCACCAAAAACAAAAACAAAAAACAAAAGAACAGTCTTGGCAAATGGGGAAATGGGGCAAGGGGAGACATTAGATCCTGCTGCGTGTTCCACACTAGTGCCCTACAAATAAGATCCTCAGCTCTGCTTCCTCTCCATGTCCATAGTCAATAGGGAGTCTTGGACACTCAAGGCCCTTCACAGGCAGGTCCAGTGTAATGTTATGATCCCCAGGATGAGAGGAGAACACACCTTTGGGGCACATGGTCTCAATACCTCATGCTCCAGCTGCCCAAGGGTGCAGACATTTGTTCAGTCATAAAAAAAAAAAACATAAGGTTACAGTGTGACATCCATTGAGGCTTAAGTAGGGATCCTGTGGTACTGCATGCTGTCAGAGGTCTGTAGAATAGGAGCATCCTTGAAGAAGGAAAGAACTTGAAGGAGACCTCTGTTGTATGTATGACCTCTCCCCGAGCCCAGGTCACCTTTTGGAAGTAAGACTAAGGCTTACAACCTCAGAAAACAGAGACAAAGGGCTTCAGGGGGAACAAGAACTGAGTGCTGATGTAACGGCTTGAGTCCCCTGTGCTGGTGTCTGGAAGCATAGGGTAGGAGCAGGGCAATGACTCTTTACTTGGACTGTTTCAAGGTAGCTCCTTGGAAGGAGGAACCAGGTAAAGATTCTAAAAGCCTCCAGTTGGGGAACAGCAAGTTACATTACATCCCCCTTTTAAGTCCTACTAACCAGACATGTGATATTTCTGGGGATGACAATCCTAAAAGCCAAGAACCTCACAAACAGACTGGCCCCATTAAAGACTAAAGCCCTCTATGAGGGAGGATGCACATACACCAAGGTTTGTTTTGTTTTGTTTTGACAGTAGCTTTGAATTTCAAATTCCTCAAATCCCAAAGGGATTATGTTGGCCTTCCGGGGAAGGCCCACACACACCTCCTACCCTATTAGCTAGTTCAGACCATGGTTTACCACCAATCCTGATTGGTATCCAAACAGAAGACGCTGACGCAGGTCCCTGAAGCTCACTAGACCCTTTTTGTCTCAGGATACACCTGACCCAGGTCCTAGTAACAAACTCCAATAATCAAGGTCATCAGGGGTCAGGGAACAAAGAAACACAAAGTGCCCTGCCCTGAATTTAAGTAGGCCCCTAAAATGTGGCATCCGGTTACATATGCTAAACCAAAGCAGAAGGAGAAACCTTTGTTAGGGCTCACGGCCCAGAAGTGGCTTTGTTCTAATAAGAAATTCCCTCACCAGTATGCATTCAAAATGCTGTAAGTCACGCCACACACACACACACACACACACACACACACACACACACACACACACTGCCCCGCCCCGTGTCCGCATCCTCCTAATTCATGGCCCTTAGCTTCCCCCAGATCACTAAGGAACTTCAAACTACAACAGAGCTGATGACAGTCTTCTGCAGAGAATTCACGGCCATACCACGCTTACCAGCAGTGTGCCTGGAACTCTGAGGACAGCAAGGCACAACCCCACCCAACGCTCACACCCTGTGTGTTCCGTATACACTATCCTCTCTAGTGGGGACCTCATAGCCTTCAAACTCCTCTCACATCAGAGCCTTGGAGCAAGGTAGGAGGGTGTATGCCACACCATGGACTGAAGCTGAAAATATGGGTGGCTGGTCCTTTACTGGCTGGTCAGAAAGCTGGGGGCAGAGTGAGGTTTGCTGGTCTGCCTATGCATACATGCTCACCCTTGCAAAATCATACAGAGCCTTTCATATAAGCAAAGGCTTACAGGCCAAGGCACACTTCCCTGGGTACCCTTCAAACTCATACCTGCCCCTACCTAGAGACACCAGGCCAGGATCCTGCAGAACAACTAACTCCCTTCCATCTGGAGGCAAGACCCTGTACTATCAACTGTCCCTAATGTGAGATCTCCTTATCTCACCAACTTCAAATCTTACATGGGACAGATGAAGTCGCACCAAAAGAAACAGAGGAGGTAGATCACTGCAAGACAGAAACGTAATAGGTATGAGAGACCTTGGTCAAGGGAAAGCACAACAGTGCGGCTCAGCTCTCCCAAGGAACTGGGGTGTAACCTGAAGGGACTCTGGCCAGCTCCAGCATGGTTCCGGAGGGCCTTGCCCTCCCCAATTCCCTCTGCCTTGGTAAAAATCATTCATTAGATTACATTCCTAGAGCTAGCCCCCAAGGTCTATTCCCTTATTTGGCCAATCCTTCCTCCTGAGGCTGACTACCAAAAGTCCAGCTATCAAAGTATTGAAGTCCACGATTAAAAGTCCCCTTTGGCTCACCTCATCCTAACACGAGGCTTCCTATTTTACCTTTATTAGCAGCCAATTAGCCTTGTCTGTCTCCTCTCTCCCCTCTAATCCTCCAAGACAAATAACCCTCCACCCTCTCTGTCCCCTCCCATCATCCTCTATCTCCTGCCTTTGTTTCTTATTCTTTACCATTTGTTCCGGTGGGGCAAATAAATCTCCTTCATGCTGAGAACTGGTCTTGGGAATCCTAAGCCAATACTTTTGCTTCCATAACCTTTAACCTACATAAATATTATGCTAACCACCCAAACACTATAACCAAACGCAGAATCTTCATCGTTCAGTTTCTTCTCCAGAGTATAGGGGTAAAGCATTCTAGAACAGCATCTCAGGTCTTCTAATAAGTGATACAAATTTAACGAACACCCAAGTACACTGTACACAGTAGAGGTCCATTTCTAACCCTCCAGGAAAGGGACGGCCAGATGAGCCCTGAGACATGACACATCTGAAGAATGAATGGAAACTCTGGGCTTTTCAGGGTGTGTGTACATGTTACCCACATGCATACACATGTGCAGCTTTCTACCTCTGTCAGTTAACAGGCCAAGAAGCAGGGCATACTAGTAGCTAAATTCTCAGCACCTACAACTGGCTTGCTAAGCTCATTTTCCACTTAGACTATCTCAGGAAAACCATTGACTACAGAGCTAAGGCAGGGGGATGGATACTAAGACTAAATGTAACCAGGAAATGTCAGTGACATCAAAAGCCAAAAAGCACCATTTGGATAGTCCCCCATGACCACTTCTGAGGCCATCTAAGCATCAACTGACTGGAGCACAGACAGACACAGGCATCTAAGGACCACCCAAGCCATGGAGACATGCTACAATACTTTGGTGTACAGACCAGGGGTCAGGCTAGAAGAAACTGCCTTGGGAATTTATAGCGAGACAATGTGGGATACACAGCCTAGTGGAGTAGGCCCAGCTGAGTTCCTGGGGGGAGGAAGGGGGGTCACAGCTATCATATCCTAGTGAGAGAAGCTGGACAGCAAATACTCTTAATCCTACATCTCGATGGGGTGTCCCCACCATGCCACTATCTGGACTGTACGGCTCACAGACACAAGCCTGCAGTTCCTTCTGCCCAGAAAGCAGAGGCAGACAGGAAATCCCCACAATGAAGCAAAAAAGCAGTTATGGCCCGGTGAAATTCAAATAAGATCTCTGTTATGTGAACATTAATCCTCTCACCTGGTAAATGCTACAGAGATTCTGAAAGAAAATGTGGTTTTTTGGAGAGGGTATGTCTCAAAAGAGCCTCACAGCCTCTACATGTGTGCAGGAGAAGGGAAAAAAGAAAGAATATTTCATCATGGGAAAAATGTCCCATGCAGAGAGCTGAAGCCAAGCATAGGAGAGTCTTCTTTGCATTCCTTTGATTTTCTGATGTCTGGAAATAACTTAATATCAGGTTTAAAGAAGTCAGATGTGGTAGCATACACCTTTAATCCCAGCAATTATGACGTAGAGGCAGATAAGAGTTCTGAAAGTTGCCAGCCAGCCAGGTCTACATGGCAAGATTTAGGCCAGCCAGGGCTACACAGTGAGAACCTGTTTTGAAATCAAATAAACAACGAAAAAAAGCAAATACAAATGCAACACACCCTGGTGTCACCAGCTCTGAGGACACAGAGGGCCAGGGTGTGACTCATAGCCCAACAACCCTCCAGAAGGTCAGGAGACAGGGTTTCAGATTCTCCCTCAGATGCCCAGATGGAGCCAATGCAAGCTCATGACCTTGAACAAAGTCTCTGGTGCTCACCTCCAGCTCAGCTCAGGTTACTACTCTCCAGGGAGGAGGGCTACATGGAAAGACACAGAAGGGCAAAAACTCTGCAGCCACCGTACCTCTAGGCTCCACCCATAGCCTGAGTTTAGGAGTCACCTGCCTGGGTCTTTCACAAAGGGCAGCCACAATGCTGTTCTGAGCAGTCACAGCTAGTTTTCTCAACAAACTTTTTCTGACCCTTTGCCCAGATGCACAGGTAGAGTGATGACCACCCATCTAAGCAAACAGCACTCCCATAGCCTGACCAACACTCCCAGGGAGCAGTGGCAAGACACTTGTAAACATGTCGACAAGATGACATGTAAACAACCGTTCAGTGGGATGACTGTACAAGATGGCCAGGGCTGCTAGACAGGCAAAGAAATGTAAGGATACAAACAGATGCTGGGGAGATTGAGGTAGACGTGACACACAGCCCCAACCTGGCTCACAGTAAGCTGTCCACTACAGCAGCTTGGACAAATCTGACTTTTCATTTTATCGCTTATCAAAGTAATGTATGAGCGCACAACACAGAAATACATACATGCACATGCACACACACATAATACACACTCATACACAGGCACAAACACAAATGCAAACCTTAAAGACATTAAAACACATCATCGGAATTTCAATACATCCCTCCAGTTGGGGGCTATGCTAAAGACAGTAAGCTTGCAAATGACCATTCTCTCTAGTCCCCCAAGTCTCATATTACACCAGTTCTTTAACAGATATACTCATCATCAAAGCCCAAGTTCTGGCTGGGCAGATCCAAAGAGATTACATCACAGGTAGGATCACACCTAAACCAAACAGATGGGAATTTTTTATGGTACTTCATCCTCAGGGCACTGAGAGGGCATCCAAAGGTCCTCCCTTCCTAATTCCACCAGAGTCACAAGATAACTAAGAATGAAACACACTGGGACTGGAGAGATGGCTCAGCGGGTAAGAGCACTGACTGCTCTTCCGAAGGTCCTGAGTTCGGATCCCAGCAACCACATGGTGGCTCACAACCACCCATAATAAGATCTGACACCCTCTTCTGGTGCATCTGAAGACAGCTACAGTGTATTATGTCGGAGCGAGCGGGCCAGAGCGAGCGGGGCCAGCAGAGGTCCTGAGTTCAATTCCCAGCAGCCACACACATGATAGCTCACGGCCATCTGTACACCTACAGTGTACTCATACACATAGAATAAATAAAATAAATCTTAAAAAAAAAAAAAAAAAAAAAAAGAATCAAACACATGCTGAACAGTGATGGTGCACGCCTTTAATCCCAGCACTTGGGAGGCAGAGGCAGGTGGATTTCTGAGTCGAGGCCAGCCTGGGCTACAGAGTTCCAGGACAACCAAGGCTACACAGAGAAACCCTCTCTCGAAAAACAAAAACAAAACAAAAAAAAACAAAAAACAAAAAACAACAAAAAAAGAATCAAAAACACGCCTTTAATCCCAGCACCTGGAAGGCAGAGGCAGGTGGATTTCTGAGTTTAAGGCCAGCCTGGTCTACAGAGTGAGTTCCGGGACAGCCAGGGCTACACAGAGAAACTCTGTCTCGAAAAAAAAACAAACAAACAACCCCCCCCCAAAAAAAAAATCAAACAGGGGCTAGAGAGATGGCTTAGCACTTTTAAGAGCACTGATTGCTCTTCCAGAGGTCCTGAGTTCAGTTCCCAGCAACCACATGATGGCTCACAACCATCTGCAATGGGATCTGATGCCCTCTTCTGGTGTGCCTGAAGACAGCTACAGTGTACACATATAAATTAGAGAGTGAGAGACAGATAATGAGATAGAGATAGATAGATGATAGATAGATAGATAGATAGATAGATAGATAGATAGATAGATAGAT
>JADRCD010125973.1:0-13159 GCA_019843815.1 Montemys delectorum
TTTTTTTTGGCATTCCCATGGGACTCCTTTGGCCAAAACTCAATTAAATGTAACCCATTCCCAGTACTGGAAGCTTCATTTGGTGAGAAGAGATGTTTAGTTTAGGCAGTCTGTCTCATTGTTTGGTGTCTTCAGTAACCTTTGAGTGGCCTTTAATTTAATATCTCTCCCTGTATTTCGTGCATCTTTCTCCTCTTCTCTGTCTCTGCTCACTCGATCCTCACATTCTAGTTCTCCCAACCCATTTTCATGATTATACTGATACTATTTCCCTTTCCTAGGGAGATCTGTCTACCCTAGGTCCTTATTTTATACCTAACTAACATATATAGTTCTATAGATTGTAGTTTGCTTATCATTGATTTATCAACTAATATCCACAGGTATGTGAATATATACCATATTTGTCTTCTAGCTGTGGGTTACTTCAAGTTGGCTTTCTTCTAGTTCTATCCATTCACCTTCAGATTTCATGATTTCATTTTTTTAAGGTCTAAGTAATATTCAATTGTGTACCCTCATTCTTTTTAATCTATTCATCTGTTGAAGGACATCTATGCTGCTTGCAATTGCTGGCTATTATGAATAGAGTAGCAATGAACATGATTGAGTATGTGTCTCTGTAGGATATAAAGTGTCCTTTGAGTATATTTCAAAGACTGATATGGCTGGGCCTTGAAGTAGACTGATCCCATCTTCCTGAGAAACCACCACACTTTTGAAAGTGATTGTGAAAATTAGTTGCTCCACCAGCAATAACTGAGTGTCCCCCTTACTCCAAATCGTTGACAGCATGAGCTGTCATTTGTTTTACTGATCTTAGCCATTCTAGTTTGGAAAAGGTAAAATATCAGAGCAATTTTGATTTGCATTTCCCTGATGGCTGAGAATGTGGAACATCACTTTAAGTGTTTTTCAGCTATTTGAGTTTTCTTTATTCTTGGTTTATATCTTAACCTACTTTTTATATTGGGTTACTTGATTTTTTTTTCTTTTTTTGGTTTTTTCGAGACAGGGTTTCTCTGTGTAGCCCTGCCTGTCCTGGAACTCATTCTGTAGACCAGGCTGGCCTCAAACTCAGAAATCCGCCTGCCTCTGCCTCCCAAGTGCTGGGATTAAAGGCATGCACCACCACCGCCCAGCACTTGATTTCTTAATATCTAGCAGACTATACTCTTTATATATTTTGAATATTTGCCATTTGTTGAGTGTGTAGTTGGTAAAAATCTTCCTCCATTCTATAGGCTGCTGCTTTGTCTAAATGATACTGTCTTTTCCATGTAGAAGTTTCACTTTTACAAGGTTCCATTTCTTAGTTTCTGATCTTAATATTTGCATTCATGGTTTTCCGTTGAGAAAGTCCCTGTGGCAATGAGTTCAAGGTTATATTCTCTTCCGTAAGGTTTATTTTATTTTTGTTTGTTTGCTTTGAGACAGAGTTTCTCTATGTAGCTGTGTAGCCCTGCTGTCCTGAACCTCACTGTTTTGACCAAGCTGGCCTCGGATTCAAAAATCCACCTGCTTCTGCCTCTCAAGTGCTAGGATTAAAGGTGTGTGCCATGACCGCCCAGCTATTATATATTTTTTTATGTTAAGCTCTTTGACCTATTTGGAGTTGATTTTTGTAGAAGGTGATACGTATGGCTCTATTTGAGTAGTTCTACATGCAGACATCCAGTTTGATCAGCTCCATTTGTTGAAGATGCTTTCTTCTTTTCTAGTGTATATTTCTAACTTCTTGTGCCTGGGTCTTCAGTTTGTTTCCCCTGATCAATGTGTCTATTTTTGTTTCAATAACATGCTGGTTGTTGTTTGTTGTTGTTGTTGTTATTATTATTATTATTATTATTATTATTATTATTATAGCTCTGTTGTACAAGTTGAAATTGGGGTTGGTGATACTTCCAGTAGGTTTTTATGTTTTAGGATGTTTTATCACTTTAAATAAATAAATGAATAAATAAATAAATAAATATTTGTGAGTGTATGTGTGTGTGTGTGAGTATATGTGTGTTTCCATAAGAAGGTGAACATTGTCCTTTCAAAAGCCAACTTCTGATTTAGGGGCATGGAGGATCTTTCTATCTTCTGATATTTTATTCAATTCCATTCCATTCAGAGACTTTAATTTTTTATTAAATATATATGTATATATAATATATATATCTTTCACTTGCTTGATTAGAATTACCTCAAGATATTTTTTATGATTTGACACTATTGTGAAGGGTATCGTTTCTGTGATTTTTTACCAGTTTGTCATTTGTGTATGGGAGAGTCTTATTTTTCTGTGAGTAATTCTTTTATATGGCTATTTTGCTGAAATTATTTATCAGCTGAAGGAGTTTCCTGATAGAAAATTTCAAGTCTTTTATCATCAGATCATTTGCAAATAAAGATAGTTTGCTTTCTTCCATTTCAGTTTAATTCCATTTAATCTCCTTTAATTGTGCTATTGTTCTAGTTAAGAATTCAAGTATAATATTGAATATGGAGAGAGTAAACAAGGTTGTCTTGTTCCTGATTTTAGTGGAATTGTTTTGAGTTTCTCTCCATTCAAGACAATGTTGGCTTGATGTAAATTGCCTTTATTATGTTGAAGTATGTTCCTTGTACTCCCAACCTCTCCAAAAGATTATCATGAAGGGGAGCTTGATTTTATAGAAAGGTCTTTTTTATATTTGATGAGATGATTATGCGGTTTTTGTGTTTCAGTTTGTTTATATGGTGGATTACATTCATCTGTTTATGTATATTGGATGATCCTTGCACCTCTGGGATAAAGACTCCTTAATTATGGCAGATGGTCTTTTTGATGTGTTCTTGGATTTGGTTTGCAATTATTATTTGAGATTTGTTTTGCATTTATGCTTATGAGAGAAATTAGTTTGTAATTCTTATTATTTGTTGCATCTTTATGTGGTTTGTGTATCAGGATAACCATGGTCTTATAAAGTGAACTGGACAGTGTTCCTTCTGTTTCTATTTTGTGGAATAATTTGAAGAGTATTGGTATTAACTCTTCTTTGAAAATCTGGTAGAATTCTGCCCTAATTCCATTTGATAATTCTTTTTTAATTGATAAGATTTTAATTATTGCTTCCATTTCAGTAGGGGTTATAGGATATTTAAATTGCTTGTCTGATCTTTCCAATTTTGTGGAGCATAGGTTTTTAACTTATGTTCCTATGATTGTCTGGCTTTCCTGGCTGTTGTTATGTTCCTCTTTTTATCTCCAATTTTGTCAATTTAGATCTTCTTTCCACCTTTTTGTTAATTTGGCTAAAGGTTTGTTTATTTTATTGAATTTCTCAAAAAAATCACTTTTTAAGTTGATTCTTTGTATTTTTTCATTTCTATTAATTCCAACCCTCTGTTTGATTATTTCTTGCCCTTTTTCCCTTTCAGTATTATTTCTTCTTTCTTTCAAAGAGCTTTCAGGTGTGGTATTGTTATGAGATTTCTCTAATTTCTTTTTTTTAAATGTAGACACTTAGTGGTGTGAACTTGCCTCTTACAACCACATTATTTTCCTCAAATTTAGACATGACATTCATTTGTAGTTATTCAACTATGAAAAGTCTTTCATTTTTTTCTTAATTTCAGTCTGAAACTGCCTGCAGTTTCACAAACTGGGGTTCTCTTTGAGGAAGGAACAAAGGACCTGAAATAGAGGATTCGAAATGCAAAGAGAAATCACTAAGTCAAGTTGAAATAGCCTAATCAAGACTTCCCTTTACTTAGATAAGCCAGGGTTTTTATAGTCACAGGAGAAACTGAAACCAAATCTCTAGATTACATGATATTTGCATAACATAAATACTGCAAAAAAGGTTCAGGTGCCAAAGTCCCCAGGTTCGGAAGATCTTCAGGTGGTGGGCGTGCTCAGGTGGCTTCTTCAAAGACAAACTGACAGTCTGCAGAGAGCATTTGTCTTAGCCCCCCAGGTGGTAGCCTCCAAGCAGAGACTGCCAGAAATCTGATGGCTGATGGGAAGGGGGAGGTAACAGTTCCTCCATTTTTATTTAGAAAATAGCAGGACTAAGGCATAATCATACATCACAGTCCAGTGCGGGGAATTTTCACAGTGCCTTGGTGAGTCTCACCTGCAGTATAATATCTACTGGCAAAATATCTTACCTGTCATAGAGAATCATGTGCATGTAGTTTGAATTCTACAAACTGGGCTCATTTCGTGTCTTTTTTTTTTTTTTTTTTCAAAACACAGCCACTCGGCATGTACCTCTATCTTAGGTTGATTTCTTTGCCAGAGACCTAACTCACTGAACACAGGTTCTCAAAATGTACCTCATTCCCATGCATTTAATGTCAAGACATGCCTTTACCACCTGCAATGTCCACAAGCTGTCACAGTGTCTCTGGAAGCCATGTTATCTGAAGTCTTAGTAAAGCTGCATGCCAGTGTGTTGGAGATGAGTGTAGGCATCTGATTGAGCTGCAAAATACCAGCTCCAACTCTGGGAACTTTTGCTGAGAACAGGCCTCAATTCATTTGCAGGTTAGTAACTTTAGGCTGAAAACTCCGGGATTGCACCAGCCTGAAAGGGCTAAACGCTTTAGGAATTACCAAAGTTTAGCTCCAGGTGTGAGCAAGCAAATTTGACTGTTTATTTAGCTCCGAGCTTGAGCAAGCAGATATGAATTAAGCGGGCATTTCCAGAGTGACAGAAAAAGCTGTCAGCTTAAAAACAAAAGAACAAAGAAAAAGATTTTTTCAGCAATGCATTTAAGCACACTTACTAAGAAGGTTGTGGACCTGCATCCACCTGACGGACCAATCTTTCAGGCAGCCACCGTGCCCCATCTTCCTTCTGAGAAAAAAAATACACATGGACCCTCTGCCCCAAACCAAAACAGGATCTGAGCCATTCCAGGTATTAGTGAGTGGATCTCTCCATCTCACCATGGCATACGAACTTGAAGTGTTAGGATGCCAGTGTCGGTCCGCAGCGGAATGACCTTTGATGTCAGTCTGCAGGAACTTCAAAACAACACAAAGGCAAGGCATGCTTTTGAAGATCTAGGAGGATACAAATTCTCTCGTTTAGTTTTCAAAGGCTAATTTTTAAGAGTGCAGTGTGCATGTTTGACAATCCTTTGCCCCATTGGGTTATACGAGATTCCAGTTTTATGTTTGATGCCAAATTCTTTACAAAATGACATAAATTTTTTGCCAGAGTAAGCTGGCCCATTGTCCATTTTAATAACTTTAGGTAAGCCCATAATATTAAAGGCTTGTAAACAACTATCAATTACATTTCTAGAGGCTTCTCCTGAATTCAGGGAAGCAAATATGAATCCTGAACAAGTGCCAATACAGACATGTATATATTTAAGCTTTCCAAATTCTGCATAATGAGTTATATCCATCTGCCAAATATGATTGGGCATAAGGCCTCTTGGATTTACCCCTAACTGCAGAACTGGAGACAATGTAACACAGTTAGGGCATTGTTTTACAACCATTCTTGCTTGCTCTTTGGAAACTTTGTATCTGAGTCTCAAAGTATGGCTAGAAAGGTGGAATTTTTCATGCTCACGTTTAGCTAGTGCAACAGGATCTGAAACTAAAACTTCTCCTACAAGTGCTCTGTCAATACAATCATTACCTGCAGCCAATGGTCCAGGAAGACCAAAATGAGCTCATATATGACCAACATAAAAATGATTTTTTTTTTGTGCAAGAATGACATTTTGCACTTGTTAAAATAAATATCCTGCTGTAGTAATAAAATTAAATGTACCACATGCTTCTAAAAACGGAACTGATTGTGCTATGTATAGGCTATCAGTGAAAAGATTGAAAGCATTAGTCACAGCCTGAAACACATTTAATACTGCTGTTAATTCAGCTAACTGAGCTGAGAGACCAGGAGTTTCTATGACTACCTGTTGATTATTCATAAGATATCTAGCTCGTTCTTTAGAGGAGCCATCAGTAAATATCACAAGGGCATTACTCAAAGGCTGTAAATAAGTCGTGTTAGGAAATATCATTTCATGCACATTTAAAAATTTTATCAGTTTATCCTGAGGGTAATGATTATAATTCCCTGAGATCCTATCTGAGCAAGCAACCAATCTGTGCTATGCTGTTTTAACCAGGAATTTTGATCTAAAGTAAAAGACTGAATGATAACATCTGGCTCTTTGCCAAAATAAGTCAGTGCTTGCTTTCTACCAAGCATGATCATATGAGCTACTGCCTCATAATATGGCAAGGTATTACGTCTAGGAGATACCCTTCAATGTATCCACATGAGAGGTGCTTTTTGCCATAACAATGCTGTAGGAACATGAGTTGTGTTGAAAATTAACAAATGTAGGGGTAAAGAATAATCTATATAAGTAACAAATAGATTTTCAATAGCTCTTTCTACCTGCAGTAAAGCTGACATTCCTTCTCTAGTTAAAAATCTAGGAGAATTTGGATCAGAATTACCTCTGAGAATATCAAAGAAAGGTTTCAGTTCTCCAGTATTAAGCTTTAGATAGGGATGAAGCCAATTTATATCACCTAATAATTTTTGAAAATCATTTAAGGTTTTTAATCTGTCTCTACAAATAACTATCTTTTGGGGAATAATAGATTGATCTGTGAGTGTAAATCCCAAATAATTATAGGGATCCTGAGTTTGCACCTTTTCTGGAGCTATCTGCAGTCACTTTTCAGCTAAGGCAACTTGTAAGTCTCTATAACATAAAAGTACATCCTGAGGACTTTTTCCTGCTAACAGGACATTGTCTGTGTAATGGGTAATATATATCATTGGCCATTTTTTCCTTATTGGATCAATGACTTGTGCCACAAATTTTTGACATAATGTAGGACTATTAGCCATGCCCTGAGGAACGACTGTCCATTGATATCTTTTCATAGGTTCTTTAAGATTAACAGATGGAACATTAAAAGCAAATCTCTCACAATCCTCAGGATGCAAAGGAATTGTAAAGAAACAGTCTTTTAAATCCATAACTATTTTATAAAATCCTTTAGGAATTGCTACTGGAGATGGAAATCCAGTTTGCAATGTTCCCATAACTACCATTGTTTCATTTACCTGATTTTTTTCTTGATGACAAATATTGGCATATTCCACGGGGAATTGGATTCCCTCAGATGTCCCGCCTCCAATTGCTCCTGCACTAGCAAAGAAGCAGCTTCTATCTTTTCTTGAGATAAAGACCACTGATCAACTTACACTGGAATATTATTAATCCATTGAATTTTATCTGCATAGAAAATGCTTCGATCCTTTACTATTAGGATGAGGCTTAGGGCTTCCAGATGTTCTAATGTCCTGTTTTGGCCTCTGCTTATTAGCTATTTCACTAGACAAGACCCATTTGTGATAACAGATCTCTTCCCCACAGAGTAACAGGCAGATTTGACACAACATAAGGCTGAATTTGTCCTGAATTACCTTCCTCATCTCTTCAGGTTAAAAGCTTAGAGCTTCGTTTTGGGTTATTGGCATAACTAATTTCTTGGAGATGAGTTATTGTCTCAGACAAAGCCCAGGTTGAGGGCCAGTCTTGTCCTCTAATGATAGTTACATTAGCTGCAGTATCTATTAAACCTTCAAAACTTTTTTCTTCAATAATTAATTTAAGATTAGGTCTTTTGCTAGTGATAGATTGTACCCAGTATACATCAGAAGAAGCAACACAACTTTGTTCTTTCTACTTTTTAACAAAATTAGAAGACATTGGATACAGAGGGATTAAAATAAGCTGAGCAATTCTCTGATTAGCAAGTTCAAACTCCAATTTACTTAATTGTAAAACTCTCTGAGCCTTCTCTCCTGTCATAGTGGATCTAGAAATAGCAGATGAAGCATATGAAAGCCACTCCTCTCCACGAGACCTAGTAGATCTGCTTTCTGGGGAAGTATTTTGACTCTCTTTGCTTTCTGTATCTGAACTCTCTGATTCCTGTGAGCTCAATTCACTTTCTGACACACTATCTCTCTCTTCTATGATCTCCTTCACGAGTGCCCAAAGGCAGAGAGTGAATCTCTCTGCCTGATTATTCCTCAGAGCTCTTCCAATTTTTTTCCCATGTTCTTTTATTTAAATTACTTACTTCTTGAATCCATGGGCAACAAGATTCTATCTCATCTGAGAGATCTTTCAATGCATTTTTTCCCACCCTGATTCCCCTTGCCTGAAGCAACGTATTTACACTGTGTATCACTACTTTTGACTCATTCAAACTCATTTTCACTATCACACCCCTAGGTGAGTTTAACGCTGGGTCAGTGCCAACCCAACCTAGCCCGTACCCTTCTTGCACACACAGCAACACTTCTACAATATGAAAAATAGCTAGCACTAGCATCAAAATTACCTACCATGCAGAATGGTGTACGACCTTTTATCCTTACCTTCTGAATTTTTAGGCAGAGCTCTGCTTTTGACTGTGTGTCCTTTATAAATTATACATGTCTGAGTCCACAAGTTCAGGGACCATCTGAAACTGCCTGCAGTTTCACAAACTGGGGTTCTCTCAGAGGAGGGAACAAAGGATCTGAAATAGAGGATTCGAAATGCAAAGAGAAATCAGGAAGTCAAATGGAAATAGCCCAATCAAGACTTCCCTTTACTTAGATAAGCCAGGGTTTTTATAGTCACAGGAGAAACTGAAACCAGGACAGCCAGGGCTATACAGAGAAACCCTGTCTCAAAAAAACTAAAAAAACCTAAAAAACAAACAAACAAACAAACAAACAAACAAAAAACAAATCTCTAGATTACATGATATTTGCATAACATAAATACTGCAAAAAAGGTTCAGGTGCCAAAGTCCCCAGGTTTGGAAGATCTTCAGGCGGTGGGCGTGCTCAGGTGGCTTCTTCAAAGATGAACTGACAGTCTGCAGAGAGCATTTGTCTTAGCTCCCCAGATGGTAGCCTCCAAGCAGAGACTGCAAGAAGTCCGATGGCTGAGGGGAAGGGGGAGGTAACATCAGCCTTGACCCATTTTCATTCAGAAGTATTTTTTTGAGGTTCCACGAGTTTGTTGCTTTCTGTTGCTTCTGTTGCTGATATCTAGCTTTAACCCATAGTGGTCTGATAGGATGGAGGGGGTTACTCTAAAATTAATCTGTTAACATTTGCTTTGCATTTAGAATACATTGTCCATTTTGGTGAAAGTTTTATGAAGTACAGGGAAGAGATATATTCTGTTGGGTTTAAGTGAAATGTTCTATAAATAGCTGTTAGGTCCATTTAGTTTATAACATTAGTTAGCGCCAGAGTTTCTCTTTAGTTTTTGTTTGGATAATCTGTCTATTGCTGAGAAAGGGCTACTGAAGTCTCCCACTCTCAGAGTTTGAGGGTTGTATGTGATTGAAAGTGTTGTAGTATTTCTTATATGAACCCAGGTATCCTTGTGTTTGGTGCATAGATGTTAAAAATTGCAATGTTCCCTTGATGGATTTTTCCTTTGATAAGTATGTAATGTCCTTCCCTATCTCTTATTAGTTTGTGTTTGAAGTCTATTTTATTGGATATTAAAATGGCTATGCTATCTTGTTTCCTAGGTCCACTTGACTGGAGTATCTTTTTGTTCCTTTACCCCAAGGGATGTCTATTCTTGATGTTGAGTTTCTTGAATGCAATAGAAGGATGATGTTGCAAGATATCAGTGAGCAGAATTTGTTGATTCCTGTTATTTTGTTGTGGTGTATGTGTGTGTGTTTCTCCTATTTTTACTTGCTGGGTCTGGGATTATTTATTCCTTGTGTTATCTTGTGTGAGGTTAACCTCTTTAATAAGGAGTTTTCCTTCTAGAAATTCTTTACAGCTGGATTTATAGGTAGATATTGATTGAATTTGGCTTTATCATGGAATGTCTTATTTTCTCCAACTATTGTGATTGAATGTTTTGCTGGATATAGTAGTCTGGCTTTTAGAGTCTCTGTTGAGAAGTCAAGTGTCATTTTAATAGGTCTGCCTTTATATATTCCTTGTGATTTTTGTTGTTGTTGTTGTTTTTGCTTTTTTTGAGACAGGGTTTCTCTGTGTAGCCCTGGCTGTCCTGGAACTCACTCTGTAGACCAGGCTGGCCTCAAACTCAGAAATCTGCCTGTCTCTGCCTTCCGAGTGCTGGGATTAAAAGCGTGCGCTGCCACCGCCCGGTGTGTTTTTTCCCTTGCAGCTTTTAATGTTTGTTTCTTTGTTCTGTACATTTAGTGTTTTGATTACTTTGTATCAATGAAACTCTCTTTCCTGTTATAGTGTTTGGTGTTCTATGCTTCTGGTACATTGATAAGCATCTCCTTCCTTAGATTTGGGAGGTTTTCTTCTATGATTTTGTTGACAATGTATTCAATGTGTTTGACTTTAGTTTCTTTCTTTCTTTCTTTCTTTCTTTCTTCCTTTCTTTCTTTTTTCTATTCTTAGTACTCTTAGCTTTGATAGTTTTATAGTGTACCATTTTTTTCCTAGATATTTTGTTCCAAGTCTTTTTTAGATTTAATTTTTATTTGAGAAAAACATCAATTTCTTCTATTATGTTTTCAGTGTCTGGAAATCTCTTCTCTCTTTTATTCTGCTGGTGAGGCTTGATTATTAGGTTCTTGTTTAAATTCTTACTTTTTTCATGTCTAGGTTTCTCTCAGTTTGTATTTTCTTGGTTTATTACTTCTCTTTCTACTATCAGATCTTAAACTGTTTTATTCATTTTCCTTTACTGTTTTTGTTTTCATATATTTATTTAAGTGGTTTAGTCATTTCCTCTTTAAGGGCCTCTATTATGCTCATAAATATTATTTTGAGGTCTTTTATTCTTGTGCTTCAGCCACATTGCAATACTCAGTGCCTACTGTGGTGTAGTGGAAACATATTGTTCTGGCTATTTATGTTTTTATGCTGGACATCTGGGTTTAGGAAGATTGAAATTCAAGGTGCTAATATTGTGTCTTTGTTTGGGTACCTGCTTTCTTCCTTTGATTCTAATACCTTTTCTGGTTTTTAGGAAGATGTAATGATTACGTGTTTTTGGGGGTGGTGCTTCTGGGATCATGCTAAATGTGATCAGTGGAGGTTCTGGCTAAAATGTATTTCTAGGTATTGGGAGTTGACACTTAGAGATGGAGATGGGTTAGAAAGGGGGACTGCAGAGTGGACTCATAGGAAGGAGGACAGCTTTTAGTTACATAAGAATCTGCTTAGTTCCCTTGGAATGGAGAAAATGTGGAGAAGCCACATCAAGTATCCTGCTACAGAGCTTGGCATGAGAGTTGAGCATTGGATTTGGAGGAGAGAAAAGATAGTGAAAACCTGAAGCTCCCTACCTGTTTTGCTGGTCTGCTTGCTTCTCTGGCAAGCTTGGTTGTCCCAAGGGCTGGAACTGTTTCCCAGGGAATGAATGTTGGTGTTTTGGGCAGAGACAAGGGGTGAGTTGGTGTTAGGAAGTTTGAATAAGCCATGTATGTGTATGATCCACAGGAGATGGAGTCTAGAGGGAGGGCAGACCACAGCAGGTGGTCTGCTACAGAACTGGGGGTGGGACAGGGTGGAATGGGATTGTAGGAGTGGGAGATAGAATTTGAAGGAGAGGAAGAGATTCTTTAACTTTTCCACAAAACTTTTTTGGTGATTCTATTATATCTTTTGTTTTTCATGTCCACTTTAGAAAATTTTCATCTATTAATACAGGGAATCTCAGCTATTATTTTCATAAAATTGTGCTAAATTTGGGATGTGGTAGTTTGAACAATATTGGACCCAATAGGCACATATGAAACCTTAGTCATCATGAGGTGGTACTAATTGAGATTATAGTTCATGTGTGGCTTTGTTGGAGAAAGTATATCCCTGGGGATGAGCTTTGAGGTGTCATAGCCCAAACTAGGTCCAGCATTGCTTTCTTTCTTCTGTATATGGATCCAGATCTAGAACTCTCAGCTACTTCTCTATTACTGTGTCTGCCTTGTACCACCATGCTTCCTGCAGGATAATACTGGATTAAACCTTTGAAAATGAGAAAGTCAACAATTAAATGCTTTCTCTTATAAGAATTGCTGGGGACTAGTGAGGGGGCACAGGCCACAGAAGTGGCAGAGCAGATGGGACAGAGCCCTTCCTGCCTCCATCTATACCCAGGAGGTGTATTCCATAGCCTATTCCACAGCCCTCTCTGCATCTTCCCAGCCAGGGAGAGCTTTTATCCAGGGAGTGCTCTGACCCTAGGACTCAGGTGAGATCACCATTTTCTCTCTGGTGACTTTCTAAGGTGGGACCAGCCAGGAGGCACAGGATACAGAAAGAGCAGAACAACTGGGACAGGGTCCTTCCTGCCTCCATCAATACCTAGGAGGGATGGCTGATCCATATATCTCTGTGCATGGGTCTTACCAGGAGACAGCTGATCTCCCAGGAGTGCTGACACAGGCTTACAGACAGACCCACAGGAGGAACAAGCTCCAGCCAGAGATAGCAAGAATATTAACACCAGAGATTAACATGGCAAAAGGCAAATGCAAGAATCTTACCAACAGAAACCAAGACTACTATGCATTATCATAACCTAGTACTCCCACTCCAGCAATTCCTGGATACCTCAACACACCAGAAAAGCAAGATTTAAATCTCAAATTATATCTCATGATAGAGATAGAGGAATTTAAGAAGGACATAAATAACTCCCTTACAGAAATACAGGGGAACACATGTGAACAGGTACAAGCCCTTAAAGAGAAAACACAAAAAGCCCTTAAAAAAATTACAGGAAAGCACAACCAAACAGATGAAGGAATTGAACAAAACCATCAAGGATCTAAAAGTGGAAGTAGAAACAATAAAGAAATCAGAAAGAGAGACAACCCTGGAGATAGAAAACCTAGGAAAGAAGTCAGGAGCCATAGATGCAAACATCACCAACAGAATATAAGAGATAGAAGGGAGAATCTCAGGTACAGAAGATATCATAGAAAATATTGACACAACAGTCAAAGAAAATGCAAAATGTAAAAAGATTGTAACCCAAAACATCCAGGAAACTCAGGACACAATGAGAAGACCAAACCTAAGGATAATAGGTATAGAAGAGAATGAAGACTTCCAACTTAAAGGGCCAGTAAATATCTTCAACAAAATTATAGAAGAAAACTTCCCTAATCAAAAAAAAAAAA
>JADRCD010125976.1:0-12451 GCA_019843815.1 Montemys delectorum
GAACAATAAGAACTCAGGTTGTCAGGCTTGATGGCAAGTGCTTTTTACCTACTGAACCGCCTCACTGGCCCAAAAGTAATTTGTATTTAACCTTTTTTGCTCTATTTTTAAACTGTTCCTTACGGCACATAAATTAGATTTTAAAAACCAGCTTAAGATGAAATTCATGTACCATGTGTGTCTTAAAGTGTACGATTTAGACTTAGTATGTTCACAGAGCGCTATAATTAAATCCATAATATATTTTTACACCATTCTGCACCAATCATGTCAGCTAAGGGAAGGCTGTGGGTGGAGCCACGGCCTCCAGTTCAGCCCCTTCCTTACCGTGTAGCTGCTGCTGCACCTGGGAAACCTCATTGTGTAGGGCAAGCTTGTCTTGGCTCAGCTGCTCCAGCTCCTGCTGCAGCTTTCTGACACTCAGTTCCAGCTTCCCTAGGTTGGACTGCTCTGTTTTGTTGCTTTCTTCTGTGGCTGCTAAAACTCTAACACAGAATAAAGCAGACTGTTAGATAGAAAACACCCACACTACATGGATGAGGGGCAGTGCTGCCTTCTACAGTGCACAGAGAGTGGATGTTGTCAGCGAAGGTAAGACTGGAGAGAGAAGATGCTAGAACTCATTTTTAAAAGAAGCATTACGGCTTTCCAAACAGGTGATTTAAGAAAAAAATTTCATTAAGTTAAAGCTTTAAAAAAACACATGTCAAAATTCCAAACACAAAGCAAAATGAAACTGAGCAATAAGCATCCTGCTGACTCATCTACTACTGACGAAGCAGGAAACACAGCTACATGTACAATAGGGCCTTCGCATATCAGCTGTTCTAGCAGGCACGTATCGGCTGTGGTTTTTAACCTGGATTTCCCTCGTGCTTATTTTCCATTTTACATCTTCTATAAAAATATATGTTCAAATCTTTCGCCCATTTAAAAAAACAGGTTATTTCCTATCAAGTTTGGAAGACTTTTACATGATATGTCTGTGGACCTGAGTCCTATGTTACATACCAGGTTCAAAGTCTTCTCTCCTAACTGTTTTTCTTTAGTTTTAATAGTATATTTTAGAGTGATCTTTTAAATATCAAGTTTTTGTTTTTAATTTTATTTTATTTTTGGCTTTTTGAGAGAGGGTCTTTCTACATATCCCTGGTTATCTTGGCCTCGAACTCACAGAGATCTACCTGCCTCTGCCTCCTGAGTGCAGGAATTAAAGCGAGTGCCACCACACTCGTCTAGTTTCTAGTAAGTTCACATATTTCTTACCACTGTGCATTCACATGAGCACAGGCAGAGGACGGGCTCCAGAAGCTGCTTCTTTGCCCTGGCTCATGTTTCTACTAGGTTATGTTCTCCAGAATAGCTGGCATGTGGGCTCCCAGGTCATTTTCCTGTCCCCCCTTCCTGTCCTGCCACAGAGTGCTGGGATCTCAGATGCACACCAGAGCATCCGTCCTCCTTATTAGGTTCCAGGTTTTGGTGGCAATCCTAAGGTCATCAGGATTGCCAGGCTTTAAATCTCCACTGTCCTGGCAGCTTTAAATGTCTTGGCTTTTTTGTTTAATTTTGTGCGTATGTGTGAGCACATATGTGTAAGGTGTGCTTACCTGTACAGGCATGTGTGAAATAGATGCTCTCTCACTGAACCTGGAACTCATTCTTTTGGCTAAACTGGCTGGCCAGTGGGCCCGTGAGGTCCACTTATCTCTACCTAGCAATGCCCAGTTTTTTATGTGGGCATTCATTCCTGAAACCCAGGTCCTCACTGAGCTCTCTCTCCACCCTTGTGCTTTATTGTTTTTTTTTTTTTTTTAAATGGATCTTGCTTTTGGCATCTAATTAAGAAGAATTTTGTCCTATTCAAAGTCACAAAGTGCTTACCTTATCTAAGTCTTACATTTTAAAATTTATATTTATGTTTATGGCTCATCTTATTTTACATTGACTTATTCATTGGGGAGGGGTATGCACATGCCATGGTACATGTGTGGAGATAAAAAGATAACTTCAGACGTTGGTATTCTCCTTCTATTTGGTGGGTTCAGGGAATTATACTCAGGTTGTCCCAAGCTTGAACCTTTACCTACGGAGGCATTCTGCTGGCTTGTTTTATGAGCATGCATGTTCAGCCTGCATGTGTGTCTGTACACTACTTGCACGCCTGGTGCTCACAGCAGCCAGAAGGGAGTGTCAGATTGCCTAGAACCAGAGTTACGAGTGGTTGTGTGCTGCCGTGTTAGGTGGTAAGAATCAAACTCAAGGCCTATGAAGAGCAGCCAACTCTGGAACTGCTGAGCCATCTCTCCAGCTCCTCCATTTTTTATATAGTGAAATATGGATCAAATTTTCTATTTTTGGATCTTCAATTCTTTTAGCAATAATTCTAAAGAGACTACTCTATTGAAAAGATAGCTTTCAATCTTTCTCAAAATCTGTGCTTCATACATCAAAGTTCATTTCTGGACCTTTATTCCAGCAGTTTTCAACCTGCAGTCTCAACTATTCGAGGATTTCACCTTTCACAGGGATCGCTCAAGACCAGCCAGAAAACGAAGCTATTTACATTGTGATTCCTAACAGTAGCAAAATTACAGTTATGAAGTAGCAATGAAAATGGTTTTATGGTTGGGATCATGCCATGAGGAACTGTGTTAAAGGTCACAGCATTAAGAAGGGTGAGGACCAGCTCTGTTCTGTTCCCTGGGTCCACTTATCTGCTTTGTGGTACAATAGGATTTTGATTACTATAATTTTGTATTTAGTGCTAAAATCAGGTGTGTTAGTCTTAACTCCTTTCTCATTTTCTAATTTTTTTTGGTGGTATGTCTAAGGAATTCTATAAATTGTAGGTTCTTTGTATTTTCTTATAAATTTTAGAACCAACTTATAACATTCTAAAAAAGAAAAAAGCCTTGGTGACTGCAATTGTTTAGAATATTTAGGTCATTCTGAGAACAATCTGTCTTCTTATAGCAGTGAACAAAATGTTCCTTTTCATTATTTCCAGCAAAGGACTGTGTGTCTTGGAGGACAAGCTTGGGGGACTAAGAGCTGCTCAATGTTTCCCTTTAGAGTCAGGGTCTCATTGGCCTCAGCTCATGGAGGGTAGGCCAGTGCCCAGAGATGCACTTGTCTCTATGTAACCCCCATTGCTGGGTTACAGCATCTGTCACTGTGTCTGCTGTTTCTACTTTAGCACTCAGTCACCTGTCTATCCCAGGTAAGGTAGTCTGTTAAAAATGCTCTTAAGGGGGAACATAAGGAAAAAGGAACAAGAAAAAATGGCATCAGAAAATTATGCTATCATGTTTGTACAATATTGCTTTTTCTGTTTTTTGTTTGTTTGTTTTTGGTTTTTTTTTATTATAAGTTTTGCTCTTTTGTTGCTGTTGTTTGTTTGTGTTGCTTTTTGGAGGGGGTTTTCGAGACAGGGTTTCTCTGTGTAGCCCTGGCTGTTCTGGAACTCACTTTGTAGACCGGGCTGGCCTCAAACTCAGAAATCCATCTGCCTCTGCTGCCCAAGTGCTGGGATTAAAGGCATGCGCCACCACTGCCTGGCCTTTTGTTGTTTTTTTAAGTCAGGGTTTTTCTGTCTAGCCCTGACTTATCCTGGAACTCACTCCCATAGGCCTTGGACTCAGACATCTGACTGTGTCTGCTTCCTGAGTGCTGGGGTTAAAGGTGTGCACCAGCATGTGTGGCTTCTGCTGTTTTCTTGAGATAGGTTCTGACTAAGTAGCACTGATGGCTTGGAACCTACTGTTGTAGACCCTGGTGGCCTCAAATCCATATCAATGCTGCTGCCTCAGCTTGGTGGGTGCTGGGATTACAGACACGCACCCCCATGAGCAGCTCTCCGTTCTCATGTTTGCCTGCCCCCCCCCCCCCCCCCGTGTCTTTATCCTTGCCCTTACCTTTTGGCGTGGGAAGACTTCTTTTCCCAGCACTCACACTGCTCTTGGAGATCTTCCTTTTCTTTATTCAGACATTCGATGCAGGACTGCAGGGCCTGGCTCTCAGCCCTCACTCGCTCTGTCTCCCACCTGTCTCTCTCCAGGAGCTGTCTCTGCCGCTCTAGCTCCCTTCTCTGTTGCTGCGCTGTCTGCTGCAAATTCTCTAGCTCTAGTTTCCCCTGAGTGAGAGAAAGAAGATTCAGACATCCCGAAAGAGAAAGAAGGGCTGAGGTGGCAGCGGCTCAGAGGCTTTCCTCGGTACCTCCAGCACGTCCACCTGAATCTTCTCCAGCTCCACCACCTTCTGGTCATGCTGCAGCTTCAGACCTTGTAGCTCGTTGGTTTCAAGCTGGAGTATGTCTGCAACATTCTTTAGTTCTAAGGGAGGGACAAAGCAGGGTCAGCGTTTGTGAGCCAGGAAACAAAACAAACTATAACTCCTTGTTCACTGACCAGAAAGCGAAAAAAAAAAAGTTTTGTTGTGTTGCCTAAATGGTATTAATTTTATTTGTAAAGGAAAAATCTTTTTGAAAGACTGTTAAAAACATTAATTTGTGCTGGGCACTGGTGGTGCACATCTTTAATCCCACCACTAACGAGGCAGAGGCAGGTAGATCTCTGAGATACACTGTCTCAAAAAAAACAAAAACAAAAACAAGCAAACAAAATAAAAAATTCAACACTAATTTGTTAAAAACATTGTAACAAAAACAGTAAACTTCTGACTCTAGGAGCATTTATATCCACATCCTTATACGAAAAAGGAGGAAAAACTTGAAACTATGGGTATCTGTTCTCTGCAGTAAATCTGGAAAAGGAGCAATAGCCCAGCAGCCAGTGGTAAGTACTAACAAACAATGCTAAGAAATCTCTAGAAGGAGCGGTGACATGATGGCCTGGGATGAGTAGAGGGAACCAACTCCCCAAAGCCACCCTGACTCCATGCCCATACTTTCCTTCCCTCCTTCTCTCTCTCTCTCCCCCTCCCCTCTCTTTCTCTTTCTCTCTCCCTCTCTCTCTCCTTTTCTCTCTCTCCCTCCCCCTCTCTTTTTCTCTCTCTCTCCGTCTCCCTCTTTCTCTCTCTCTCCTTCCCCCCCTCACATCTCACACACACACACACACACACACACACACACACACACACACACAAACAAACAAGACCATGCTATAAATAACTCCAAAAGCTGACCACTACAACAGCACTTTGGGATTTTTTTATTTCAGGAGTACACTTTGTTTGACACAGGCATGACCTCAGACCCACAGTCAAAGGTGATGATCTAAAAGCCTCAGGCAGACATGGAAGCTCTGGACAGGAAGCTGACTTGACTGAGCGAAGAAGCAAGCCTTCCTTCCCCTAGCCTGCGTTCTGATGCTGTGAGTGCTGACAGTGTGTGCACATGCTAGCTACTGCAGCTGCATCCTCCCAGCCGCTTACAGCCCAAGACTGCTATCCAGGCCTACAGATCTCCTAGGAGGCCGTGCCCCTCCAGAACCTCAGAAGAGCTCTGGGACCTCAGAAGAGAGGGTAGAGAGATATGAGAGCCAGAGGACCAGGGAGTCTAGAGTGAGACTGATCTTCTAGCTACACTCACCAAGTCTCAACCACACACTGCCTAAACAACACTGGCACAATTCCAAACAGGCTATACAAAATTCTGTACTATTGAGCTGTACTGCTGTGAGTAATAAACTGGGGACCTGGGCTGTTGTGTAACTGGTGCTGCTCTAGCAGAGTGAGCATGACTCACCTGATCCCCACTTCTCTGGGTGCCAGTCTGCATATCTGCTTTTTCCTCAGTCTCTTCCTGCCCTAATCAGGTTTCCAGGACACAGTAGGTAAAAGCATGTGCTATATAGGTGTGAGGACCCAAGTTTGGATCCCAGTACCCCCACAAAAAGCTGCATGTGGCTGTGCATGCACCAGTAACTCCCTGTGGGGATATGTAGAGTGTGGGGTGCAGTACCGATGTAGAAGGGTCACTGGGACTTGCTGGTAGACATCTATAACTGCAGTGCTCTGTGTGTGTGTTGGGGAGGGTATGCAGAGACAAGGGGACCACTGGAACCTGGCTGAGAGCCCTGAGAGAGTGACCCAACAGGACATGTTACGTTCCTACCCCTCTGAGCTGTGCACATACACAGGGATGCACACACAAAAGAAAAGAGAGTAACATGAGTAAGTAAGTAACTGGGCTCTCTCCCACATCCACGACTCACCCGCTATGTGTGCTCTATTTTTACATGTCATTATAGTGTAAACATAAGCCTTTTCTTTCCAGTCCAGCTTCCTAAGTATAAATCTTGCTGTGGCACACATAAAGGCTGGCACCTTGGTTTTACAAGCTTGAATGTCTGGAGTGCTGAAGCCCTGGCTGAGCATCTCAGTTACTTTCCCAGCAGCTGTGAGAGTTCTTCTATGATCTTATCAGCCACCAATATGCTTGCTTTGCTTTAAATAATCCTTAACATACCGAACAGCAGGAAACATTGAGTTCTTTTTATAATTTAAAATTATAATTTTATAATTTACAGTTCAGTTGTAAATTTGGCCAGGTGCACTTTACTGTGACCTGCAGTGGAGGATGTGGCCAGCCTCACATTCTGTGACTTGCATTTTTTGTTTGTTTGTTTTATTGAGTCTAGGACCCTAACCTATGGACTAGTGACATCATATTTATGATCTTTCTACTTTATTTAGTTAAACAACCTCACAGACATAGTGATTTGTTTCCTAGGTGACTCTGAGTCTGGTCAACTTGACAATGAAAATTAGCCCTCACAGCACTCTGTCCATTGTTAACTCCATCGGCTGTGACTTGCTTTTTAAACTTACCAGTCTTATGTTTCGACAGCTGCTGTAAAACTACCTGAAGATTTTCTTCCTCTTTCTCCATCTCCTGCTTTATAAGTGCAAGCTGAGTCTTCTTTTCACTGATGTGAACATTCAGTTCTCCTTTCTGAAAACTTAGTTCTTCCAGAAGTGATTTTACTTCCTGTGTTTAAACAAAAGTCATCTTCTCTGTAAATTACAAATCAAAATCCCCTTTACACCAGTCAGTTCAGTTGCTGTTCTATCTCATACATGTAATTTGTAATTTAACTTACATTACATTTTACATTAAATTATAATTTTTTGCCTTTGGTACCAAGTACAGCAGTATATTTTGCACCAACATCTACCATGTAATATGAAAAAGTAACCTATGTTCATGCAGATGGTTTGTGCCATTTACCCCATTCAAAGGCTGTTCCCAGCCTCAGTGACCATCAGAGGCAGAAGGCTGAGGGCACAGACAAGCACAAACTGAGATGCTCAGGACATAAGCAGCTATTAGTAAATGCGAGATAAAGAAACTCCTTAAGAGCAACCTAGAAACAAACAAACAAACAAGCCCAGGAGGTTGCCTGTGGCTGAACCATGACAAACAGGCAGGATGCAGTGTTGCCTATGACAGGGATAAGGGCATTCCTGGACAGGAAACACGTGAGAAAGCCAAGGAGCAAGAGAATCCAGAGGGTATTCAGAGGTCACATGACTGCCTCAGCACCAATACATTAACACCTCAAATGGTGCTATAGAGGGCATTTCTATCTCCATTTGGGGAAAACTAGGGAACACTTTAAAATAAGCCTCAGCACTGCCCTGAACTTCTAAGAAAGCCTAATGACAAACGTACCCTAATGTGACTGCACTTCTCAGCAACTTCCGTCTCTCCCAGTGTCAGTGCTTCCTGGAGGTCAGCTTTTGCTTGGACGAGGCTGTCCTGGAGTAGAAGCAGCTCCTCCCTTCTATGCCCCAACTGTGAGTCAAGGACAGCCAACTCCTGCTGCTGGCTTGTCACCTGAAGAGGGAGATGACAAGTTCAACTCGAGGACACATGTATTCTTAATATTTTATCTTGTATTTTTCTATCTTTTCTACAACCAAATAAACCTTAGCCAGCAATCTAAAATATGTTTAAAAATAGTCGTTTCCAGGTATCTACTGTCATACCTGGCTTTTCAGTGTTTCCAGCTCAGCTTTCTTGGCCTGAAGGAGAGTCTCAGATTCTTTAAGGATCTGAAGGTGGCGCTCCTCATTGAGTTCTGCTGCCTTGATGTCTCTCTGCAGACTCTGAAGCCTACGTGGCAGGGCAGGACTTGAGCCAGATGCCCATAGCTGCTCCAGAACACTCTTCCCACCCCACCCCACCCCTACCCCTCAAAGGCCTTACTCTTCTGTCAGTTTTTCCTTCTTCTCATTTAGACACTGGAAATCAGCATCTTTGGCTGCTACAACTTTGTTTATTTCTTTCAAGATTTCTTCTTGTTTGATTTTGTGCTGCTCCAAGTCCTCAGCATCAGCCTGGAGCAATCTACAATACAGCATTCATGCCCCTGGCCCTTAGGGCATAGCATTGGAAGAACCATTCATTCCCCTGAGCCCCAGAGCCCTCAGCACCTGGGCCCCACCCACCTCAGAGGCTGGAGCTCCACCCACCTCAGTTGCTGCTCTGCTTTCACAAGGTTAAGTGCAGTCTCCTGGGCTCTCTTTTCTAATGCCTCAGAGTCTGACTCAGTTTGTAATAAATTTCTCTTGGCATCAGTGAATTTTTCAACAGCACTCTTTGTCTAGAAAAAAACCCTATCATTAAAAATAATTCGGATGCAGTACTCACTATAGTTACTGGCAGTATTAACTGGTACAACTCTTAGAAAACAAGATAAAAACAGAAACATGTGAAGACATCCCTTTGCTGTGAATCTCTAATGCTTAGAAAATTATCTAGAAGCAAATAATAACTATAAAAATGTAATGAGATAAGATAAATCTTGACAAATAAAAGTAGTATAATAAAACAGGATGCTATCTAGTCTTTAAAATGACAATGTTGCAGCATACAGATGTTAAAGTATGTTGGGCCAGAAAAATATCTTAAATGGTATAAGTGCTCTGAGAGAAACTATATAAAACTATGTTTGTGTCAACAAAGATGGAACATTTATGAAAAAAGTCATCTGAAGATGATGAGAATGGAGATAATCTTTTTATTCCAAAAATGTGATTTTCAAACCTAGCCAACTAAATAGCAATAATTTTACCAAACTTCCATCCACAGATTCTTCTTACTTGAGGCCTTATAAGCTGAAAAGGACCTTCACTTTGTGATGGTGACTTACTTTGAAGTCTTTAGACATACATACTCCTATGCTAGATTTGGCAAAAAACACTTTAAAAAAAAAATCAACTTGGCTTCCTGATCCATCTAGAGCAAGAGGTTTAATAGATCTAAGATTTTAGTTTGCACTGACTCACAAACAGCCTCCAAAGTCAAATGTGGCTGCGTGTGAAATCTGTCTACTAACTGGGTGTCATCTCTTCTCTTCGGCAGGGTCCACAATGCTAGACATGTCAACGCATCTCTTCAGACAGCTGCCTTCTGCCAGTTCATTAGCAAAGCCTTGGGGAGGGCTCATCATCTACTTAAGGGAGTCCCTGGGAGGAGAGAGTGTCTCCACTGTGGTCACTCTGCCTCTATGTGCCCACTGCCGAGGCCACTGATTAAAACAAGTACAGGGGATGTTTTCTCTAGTTCCATAACACCTACTTCTCCACACAGCAAACTAACATTTACAGCACAAGGACTGCTCCTAGGAAAAGGCATGAGGACTTCCTTGTTCTCATTTAGAACCACGTGAAGAATTCCTGGATGGGAGCTATGCCTGCAGGGCAGATGGACTTTAATGATGCGGAGGGGTTGGAAGTTTGCAGGTCCACAGACTCACTGCAATTTATCCTGGGTTAGCTTCAACCTCCTGGGGAGACATTCCTTTCCCACCTCTGGGTGGTGACCAACAACCTGTTGACTAGCAGAGAAAGCTGACCCAACATCCTGAAAAACAGATTAAGAAACAAAACCAAAAGCCGTCTGGGTTCTATTAACTTAAAAGAAGGCTTCTGGGCAGCTACCTGAACCCTGCAACTGCCTTGCTACGCCTGTTTCTCTGATGTTTCCACCAATGCATTTGAAAATGTCTTGGGTTATGACTTTGTGTGTTGTTACTATGAAACTATTAATACATTAGAACATGAAATATCAAGCCATGGTTCCTCATATCTGGCTCCAGGATAAACTATCTTGTACTTCTTTGAGGTGAGAGCTATGTTTCTGTAATAACAGTCTTAATACACAGACCTTAATAGGTGAAGCCAATCGCTCAGTTCAGACTATAGGTTTCTATTCACTTAAATTGACCCAAGTTGAACTAACAAAGTAAAAACAGTTCCTGAGGTACTTTGTGTGCCCAGGGTCTTTTTCTCTCTGGAATACACATTTAACTAGAGAACTCTAGAGAAGGCAAGGCTTCAACTATGAGACTCTGGGCTGCATGTGTAGGCCAAGTTAACCCCACTTGGTAGGGCTGCCAGGGCTGCTAAAGGAAATGGCGTTCATAAATGCTTAGGAAGCCACTTCTTCTCTTTGGCTTTCTTCTGTACTGTGTCCTAAGAATGCTACTACCGCTCACTCGGTAGTCCAGAGGCAACATACCAGCAAACAACATCTCAGAACCTTTCTTTCTTTCAATTTTAACTTGGCTGTACCTAAATGAACAGAAATCTATGACTCAGGAATTGAAAATAGGTCATTACTTCTGTTATCAACTTGATGAAGGAAGACTTCAATAAGAATCTATTTGTCACTTAAAAAGACACAGATTGAAAGTCCAAAGTTAAAACAACCAACCAACCACCTCACCTCTGTACCCCACCACACTCAGCTGGACAAGCAGGACATGCTGAGAACTAAATAGCACAGCGTCTGGAATCTAAAGCATGCATTTAGTCCACACTCGACAGTCCACACATTCTTAGCTTGAATTTACAGACAAGGTGAGTAAAATCAGCGGACCTAAGTGACTTGCTCAGATGTCCAGCTCGGACAGCGTGCTCTTTGACATCATTGCTTTCCAGTTTTAGGTGAACAGCAGGACGCTGCCTGTGTCCCACAGGAGCCCAGCCTGAAGCACACTAGACACACCTTCTCCTTGGTGCATGCAAGTTCATTCTCGGCTTCCGCCAGAAGTCGGTCAGCTTCCCTGAGCTCCAAGCGACGTTTCAGGAGAGTTTTCTCTAGGCACTCAATTTCATCTACAATATCCTCATGATGTTTGAGAGACTTCTCTATTTCTAGTTCAGTCATAAGATTCTCAACATTTCCATCAATGAAGTCCCTAAAAATTACATAAATATCAAGAGATTTTAAACACAGACAATATGGACACTGATAGACTAAGAAGAATGTTCAAAAATTTACTTTGTCTTTTTTGTTTTGGAGACAGAGTTTTGCTGTGTAACCCTGGCTGTCCTGGAACTCACTCTGTATATCAGGTTGGCCTCAAACTCAGAGATCTGCCTGCTCTTGTCTTTCAAGTGCTGGGATTATAAGTGTGTGCCACCCAACACCCAGGTACGGAATTTACTAACTTTTTAAGAAAGTAGCTACATGTTCAAAATACATTCTTTTCTTTTTTTTTTTTTTTTTTTTTTTTTTTTTTTTTTTTTTTTTTTTTTTTGGTTTTCGAGACAGGGTTTCTCTGTGTAGCCCTGGCTGTCCTGGAACTCACTCTGTAGACCAGGCTGGCCTCAAACTCAAAAATCCGCCTGCCTCTGCCTCCCAAGGGCTGGGAATAAAGGTGTGCGCCACCACTACCCAGCTCAAAATACATTCTTATTATAAACACATAGTATTCCTGGCAGTAAAAACATACTATGTCACAGGCTTGATGGACTTGGGTCAGCATCTGGCCGAGACAGTATTGCCACATCATTTTCCTGAAGAATAAAGATAAAGGAAGCGACTACACAAAAATTTCCAGTCTCTTAGTCCTCAAGGACAGTCTCAGAGCATGCAACTCCACACACTGCACCATTTTGTGACTTGACTTTTTTATGTTAGAGTAAAACTGTCATAAAAGATTTGGCAAAAAGTCATGACATAAAATTCAGTAATTCAAGGCTAACAAGACAAAATTACCTGAAAATGGGCTGCTTGGCAGAAAAACACATGAAATCAAACTCAGCACACTGATGCTTTTCTTCTTTCTTTAAACAAAGGCATGCTGATAATTTTTGCCTTTTTCTCTGAACACTAAGTGCTCCCCAATTTTCCTGGAATAGTCATTTTACACTGTTACAGTGGGAGAAGTGAAGCCTATGCCCCACGCAGTCTGTCTCTTCCTAACATGTACACTCACATGAAAAGCTTTATCACACCCACAAGCAAGCAGCAAGTCCCAGGCTTCTCAGTGTGGCTTGAGAGAGCTGTCCACTCCTTGGTAGCAGTGATCATGTCTCTCTCACTCTGCCTGCCTCACAGGCCTCCCTATCACACTGAGGCCCAGGCTGGTCCGCATTAAATGACAAAAGCAAGGGAACTGCCATAACTCATGGACTAGCACAGAAGACAGCACTTCATCTACCTGACGGGACAGCAGAGGCATGTGAACTACCTGAC
>JADRCD010125977.1:0-28535 GCA_019843815.1 Montemys delectorum
TTCTTGTGGTTTGTGGGTTGTTATTCCTGTATTCCAAACTTCTGGGCTAATAACCACTTATCAGAGAGTGCATACCATGTGTGTTCTTTTGTGATTGGGTTACCTCACTCAAGATGATACTCTCCAGATCCATCCATTTCCCTAAGAATTTCATAAATTCATTGTTTTTAATAGCTGAGTAGTACTCCATTGTGTAGATGTACCACAATTTCTGTATCTATTCCTCTAGTCCCAGATATTCTACTATTGCTGACAATTTATCTAAATTTCCCACCATTATTCCCAAACACAATTACTAGCAGAAGTCAACTTCACATTAGTTACTGAGTTTCTTTTCATATTGTTTCTTTTGATTTATGTACTTTCTAAGTGAAGAATCTGGGAATGTTCCTTCTGATCCATATAACTCCAAAACTCCATAAACCTGTATAATTCTTCCTTCTCTGTCTGGACACTTAACATTCATGAACAATTGTGTAGTATTTTAAATTTGTCACTGTATGTTACATTAGCAACACAAATATTGGTGAATATTTTTTCTTCCATTGAACTCAATACTTTTCCATTTATTGACATTTTTAAACAACTTTCATCAACATTTCAAGATTTTAAAACATTTGTTACATTTGATACAATTTATTAATTATTACATTTGTTTAGCTGTATCTAATATGAAATTTTTCTTCAGAGAAAATGAGAGAGGGGATGGGGCAGGGATTCAGTGAGGAAGGGAATGGGAGGGGAAGCAGCATTTGGGTTGTAAATAAATAAATTTTTAAAAATGACAGACATAGCTGTCCACTTGAAAAGATGTCAGATATTGTTTGTTATACCAAGCTTTATTATTTGAAGGTAATCAATTTTTAACTCAACATAACTATTTTATTTACTCATGTTAGATACCTGGAAATATATCTGTTCATTTAAAAGTTTATTAATCTAAATGGATCAATAAGTAAATTTTATATTTCACATCCTACTTCATTGAGTATTTTTGATAGTCACTAGAATGTCTTGTACAGAGAGAAAATTTCATTGATATATTTCAACTATTATCACTTTATGCAGTACGTTTCAGGTGTCAAGTGAATACAATTTAAAGAAAATTAAGGAGATATACTATTCAGTTATAAATTAAATTTGACAAAGTGTATGTGATACCTACAAAACCCCAAAGTTCTTTGAGTGTGTGTGTGTGTGTGTGTGTGTGTGTGTGTGTGTGTACGTGCCTGTGTGTGTGTGTGTGCATGTATGTGTGTGTGTTGATGTATGTGTATGTATACAGTTACACATTCACCTGTGTATATGTGAAAATATAGGCAAAAAATGATGTTTCTTTCAATTGAACTCCACCTTATTTTTTTCTCTCACTAGGTGTGAGGATTGAAAGTGAAGTCAGGGAGAGAACTCCAAGAAGAAACATGAAAGATAAATCATTGCTGCATTATGCTTATTGACTTACTCTCAGGATTGTGTTCTGTAAATTTTCTTATACAGCAAAGTCACACCTAGCTAGAGATGAGGAAATTCCATGTGGGATATGCAATCTTACAACCAGTGAATTGCCCCACAATTGTGAATACAGGGCAATCAGGTAAGGGTAGTATTTCAATTGATTCCCTTCCCCTATGTATTTGAAGCTGACATTGAAGATTACTCATAATACAGCTGCCCCTGTCAACTTGACATAAAAGCAACCACTGTTAAGCCTTAACCTTTCCTCATTCCATGATTTCGTGATAATATTACAATACAAACACAGATAACCTTAAAAGTGACAGTCTTCAAATTCAAACATTTTAGAAGTCTAACATTTTTTAACTGTGGACTCCTGTCAAAGAAAAATTAAAGTTATATAGTTCTCATTTCAAGGGCAATGAGTGTGCTGCAGGCAAAGACCCACCTTTTATCCAACTCTCCCATTTTTAACCTACTTCTGTAGCAAGAAACCTGCTGTAGTCTCCTGTTTCTCCCTGACTCCATCCCCAATAGATCACAGTAACTTCTCTAAAATTTCTCCTACAAATTCATCCCATTACTCTAGCCTCCAACACCAGGAGGCATTCACTGGGAACACACCAGCTGAACAGAACAAGTAAAGAGGTAAGCTAACTGAAGTCCTTCAGCATTCATTTTTCCCTTCCAAATCTAACCACTCAATTTGGATGCTAGCTCTGAAGGAGAAAACCAGCTACTGTCCTCCAGCCACATCCTCTATGCATCCCACAGATTATTTCTTCTTTCCTAATCTCCATTCCTTTATTATTTGATCTACCCTAATTCTTAACTCCAGCAGAGACCCTTCACCTCCATAGGCCAGAAAAGTGGGTAGGTTGCCTGTAAGACCTTCTTCTATTCTTCCTGTTTTCCCCTAGATCCAGTCTTCCACTCTCATCCCTCCTCTGCAGCAGAACACCTATGGGAGCTCTCCTGTCCTTCTGATCCCATCTCATGTGGGCACCACAGATTTTCCCCTTCTATTCTTCTTCCCTTAACTTCTGGCTTTGTCATAGATCTCAACATCAGCAAGTACTAACTGCTAGCCTAAAAGTTGTTCTCCCAAGACAACAAGGAAGCTACAGGTAATATCATGCCTCTCCTACTGTTCCTGCTATCTGCTGTACAGTATCTGTAGCAGTACAACTGATGTTGTACCCTTTTCCTGTCTGATCCCATTCCAAATGGATCACAAAATTTTCAACTTCAACATTCCTTCTCCCAATATATCCCAGTATTCAAGTTTCTAACACTAGCAGGCATTCCCTGTGGGCATACTAGCTGAATATGCTAGGAAAACTGGTAACACATAGGAATGATACTTTTGAAAAATCCAGAGTGGAAACAGAAACTTTACAATAGAACACCGAAGGAACAAATAAAAACCAGAAACCCGAACCTAGACTTATAATCATTTCCCATACAAGAGGCCAGCATAAAAGTTCAATTAATAATGCCGTGGAAATATCTTTTTACTAGGACCCAGCTATCCTATCAAAGTTGGCTCTGAGTATTTCAACACAGCTCTGCTAATTTACTAATCTCTGCCTCCCAAGGGTTGAGATTTAAGTGTGTTCCATATTTCCTGGCAACTTTATCTTCTAAATATATGTTCTGTGATTTGAGAACTCAATTCCTCATACTAGCAGGAAAAACATTTTCCTTACTGAACCAACTGAAATAGTCCTTAGACATTTATTTATTTACTTACTTAATAATAGATATGAGAGCTGCATGGATGCCTGAAAGTCAGAAGAAGACATCAGATCCCATTATTCATGGTTGTGAGAGGCTGTGTGTAAACTTGAACACAGGACCTTTAATAAAGCGTCTAGTGCTCTCGATTGCAGAACCAACTCTCCAGGTCCCATTCCTTAGAAATTTTCTTTCTTTTCTTTTTTATTATTTTATTTTTTTTCCATTCCAGCCATTGCTCCCTCTTCTTGGTCCCCTTCCCACAGTTCCTCACCCACTCTTCCCCCTTTCCTCCAAGAGAGTGCTCCCTCCACAGGTGGCTTCTCCCTTCCCTGGGGCCTCAAGTCTCTCCAGGATTAAATACATCTTCTCCTTCTGAGGTCTGACCGGGCAAACCTCTGCCTCAATCCAGCCCTTGTAGCCTCCTGATTGGTAGCTCAGTCTTTGGGAGTTGCCTGGGGTCTGGGTAAGTTGAAACTGCCTGGCTTCCCATGGGATCTCCCTCCCCTTTAGCTTCTTCAATTCTTCCCCTAATTTAACTATAGGAGTCCCTGAATTCAGTTCAATGGTTGGGTGTCAGTATCTGCTCTGTCTCAGTCAGTTGCTGGTACAACCTCTCAGAGGACAACCATGCCAGGCTCGCATCTGTAAGCACATCATAGCATCAGCAATAGTGTCAGGATTTGGTACCCTCCCATGAGATATATCCCAAATTGGGCTGGTCACTGGACTCCCTTTACTTCAATTTTTTCTCCATTTTGTCCCTGCAGTTCTTTTAGACAAAAACAGTTCTGAGTCAGAAATTTTAATTGTGGGTTAGTAACTTGTCTCTCTGATTGAGGTCCCCTTGTCTATTTACTGGAGGTAGATTATTCAAGATCAATCTCTCCAGTGTTGGACATTTTTGCTAAGGTCACCCCCTTTGAGTTCTTAGACTCTCTTAGCTACTATGTCTGGTACTTTCTAGAGCCCCCCCCCCACCTACCACCCAACATGCTGTTTATCCCTATTCACTTATTCTCTTGGCCCTCTGGGCTTCTCTTCTGTCCCTTCAATCCCTATCCCATACCTGATTCTATTCCCCTTTCTCCTCCCCCTCCCTTCTCCCACCTAGGCTCCTCCCTCCTTCTGCCTCCCATGATTATTTCCTTCCCCCTTCTGAGTGGAATTGAATCATCCTCACTTTGTTCTTTCTGTTTGTTAAACTTCTTATGGTCTGTGCGATGTATCCTAGGTATTCTTTAATTTTTGCTAATATTCACTTAATGTATATATAGGAGGCATGTCCTTTTGGGTCTGGGGTACCTCACTCAGGATGATATTTTCTAGTTCTATCCATCACCTGCAAAATTCATGATGTCATTCTTTTAAATAGTGATTAGTATTCCATTGTGTAAATGAACCACGTTTTCTGTATCTATTTTTAGTTGGAGGACATGTGGATTGTTTCTATCTTGTGGCTATTACAAATAAAGCTGCTATGAACATGGTGGAACATGTGTCCTTGTGGTGTGGTGAGGCACCTTTTGGGTCTTTGACTTCTTTCTCAAAGACCAAGTGTCCATTAGTCTGTGGGTTTACTTCTGGGTCTTCAATTCTGTTTTATTGATCTACCTGTATGTCTCCATATCAATACCATGAGTTTTTAAATCACTGTTGCTTTATAGTACATCTTGATATCACGAATTGGAAAGAAAGAAGTCAAAGTATCACTATTTGCAGATGATGTGATAGTACACATAAGCAATCCCCAAAATTCCATCAGAGAACTACTTCAAGTGGTATGATATAAAATTAATGCAAACAAATCAGTAACCTTTCTTTACACAAATGATAAATAGGCTGAGAAAGAAATAAGAGTGTTGTTTAATACTTTTCACAATAATCACAAATTGTATAAAATATATTGGTGTAACCCTTACCAAGCAAATAAAAGTCTGTATGACAAGATATCCCTGAAAAAAGAAATTGAAGAATACCCCAGAAGTTGAAAATATGTCCCATGCTAATGGGTTCATAGGATTAACATAGTAAAAATGACCATCTCACAAAAACAATCTATAGATTCAATGCAATCTGTATCAAAATTCTAATACAATTCTTCAAATACATGGGAAGAGCAATTCTCAACTTCATATGGAAAAACAAAAAACTCATGATAGGTAAAGCAATTATTATATACAACTTCACTGTAGCTGTCTTCAGACACATGAGAAGAGGGCATCAGATCTCATTATGGGTGGTTGTGAGCCACCATGTGGTTGCTGGGATTTGAACTCAAGACCTTCGGAAGAGCAGTCAGTGCTCTTAACCACTGAGCCATACCGCCAGCCTCAAAGCAATTCTCAAAAATAAAAGTATCTTAGACATTTTCAAAACTAAAAAAATAATTACATTTTCAGATACTTTCCAAAGAGACAAAAACTTAAATATATCTTGAATTGTGTATTAATTATTTTATTTTTTCTAAAATTTTCTTATGTTTCTAACTTTAATGTGATTTAAATGTATGAGCTGATTTGAATTTTTCTTGCAATTTAACTCAATATCATGCTTTAAATTATCATTTATTCATTATAAAAATAGACATAAAACATGTTGGAAAATTACATGTTATATGGTAACCAGTGACAGAAATTCTAAAGTATGCTTCTGATTCTCCATGTTAGCTTATGATAATTAAATTACAAGGAAATTGTAAACCCCTGAAACTTATTTTATACAGACAACGTGTCTCAAAAGAGTTAGCGTTAAGTATATTAGACAATATTAACAAAAATTATTATCTTCTGTCAAAATAAGAATGTTAATTATGTATAGGCACAGAAATTTTGAAGAAATAGTAATGAACTTATGCTCTTTAATTAGAACATTTTAAAGTATTCCAGTGGCTTACATAAAACTTCAAAATTCTATTTCTTTTTTTCTCAACTACTCCCATTACATTCTTTGTGTTTATTGAGCATTATATCTAGATGCTTGGACTTAGTGAAAAATCACAGATCCCTTTAAAGTACTATTTATGAAGTATACCATTTCACTCTTGCATTCATCAAGAAGAGGTATCCACGGAACATTCAACAGAAGACCTGGCAGCTCTTTGATTATTTTCACACTTGTGAAACAAGAAAGGTGCTAATTACTCAACTGTGGACAATTGAGACTTACACAAATAGATGGTGCTACTGATTGTTTCCCCAGTAGAATAACAACTACCTTCAGCCAGCTTATTCCAAATAATAAGTCCTTAAAGATTTGTGAAAGGTAGATTTTCTACCTCAGATGCACTCTTAGTTCCAGCTTTGTTAAGTTGTAAGAAACAAACTTCTAAGGATTCCATTTAAGGATTTTGATATTTTCTCTTATTTTCTGACCATTACAGAAGTTCATTCCTGTTGTTTAACTGAAACATCACAGTCAACAATTTAAAGCATTATTTTCTAATTTGTAGGATATTTATCTTTCTACTCCGCACATCTCATATACAAAGAGTATTACTTACATAATGTATACAAACTTAGATTATGATTATATTAACTGTTCTTGCATATGGTAAAATTAAATATGTTTCTATTATTTAATTCTACATCCATCCAGTACCTTAAAGATATTACACTAATTTAAAAAGTAAAATGTTAAAAATTGAAATTTGTATAAAATGCATGATTTCCTATTAATTTAATAACATACTAATACTTTTAAATATTTTGAAACTATTTTTCACTAAGGATTCCAAAGAAATATTTTAAGAATCATTTTCTATTTTTCTCCATTTGTTTTTCATCCTAGGACATATTCATAGTTTGGATTTTAAGAAAGCTTAGACAACTTGCCACAGCAGTCCTGTTGTTCACTATGGTATGCTGACATTAAGGTAGTATGTCTAATTTGCAGTTTCATCTTATTTACTTTGTGCTTCTATTGTTAATTATAGCAGTTAAATGTAGATATTTTATCGATGAAAAATTTTATATTCAATAAATATTATGTGATATTTTTCTTCACTTCTCTATTAATTTTCATGTACAATACAATATGTTGTTTTTTCACATGTGAAATATGAATGATACACTATATTGTATATATATATTTTTTCAATACTTTATAAAAGTTTTTTTAAATAGTTGACCTATCATTTGAGGTGATATGTTCGTTTATGTAAATATCTGTCCTTGTCTTTGAACATAGTAAAATTTTGATAATCATTATCTCATCTGATAAGGATTTGCAGGGTTCCTTTTTTAACTGTAGAGCAAAAACATTTAAGGTTATAGAACTACTCTTATTGTATTCTTGTTCATAGATGAACATGCATTTGGAATGTTGTCCTGTAATCATATAATGACTCCAAAAGAATTTCGTATTCATTTCAATAGGTTGATTTGTGATGATACATCAGACTTGCTATATAAAGAATGCAAAATAAAATTTGAATGTGTCTTTAAGAATAAAATTGCTTGAAGACAGTATTACTCATTCATATTGTAAATGAGCCTTTAATTTCTATCAGGAGGTCATGGATTTGAAAGAGAACAAGGATGAAGATTTAAGAAGGTTTGGAAGGATAACATAGACAGGGACTAAGGTGGCTAGGTTTAAGTGGTAGGCTTCAGCCTATTGAGTGATCATTTCAGTGTTAATGCTTCAGTATCCATCAATATGGAAGAGTGTGCCAGGCTTACTATATACTACCTGGAATACATGAGGTTCTAATATATACTTGAAGTCTCAGGTGCCGTATATTTTTTGAATCTTTAAAAAAAAAAGGTTGTTAATTGTGCTTAATGAAATACACACATATCTCATAAAAACAAACAAATTTACATTCCATAAAGTTCATTACAGGTGTTAATAAGAGCAGAGATATAAAAGAACATGATTTATTTTATGCAAAACGCATTTGTGGAAACAGTTTAAATGTAAATGCTAAAATACAACTATCGAAAATAGTGGGGTTTTTTTGTAAGAATTGTGTTGAGCAAATGTTTCTTCACCTCTATGAGAGATTTCACACACATTTTAGTGGCCACAAACAAAATGGTAAATCCTCAGCATTTTCTCTTGTTATTCTTTTCATTTAGGAACATTTAGAAACTCTGCTATTACACAGGGCTTTATTTTAGGTTCTGAGCTTACTGTGTTTTCTTCTTGTAATATTTTTTTACATGCCCATATATCTCATATTGAATCTTATATAGAGTCATTCATTTGACACTTTACATTTGACAGACTGATTGGTAATCCCCAGTGATGTTTAAATCTTAATCTAAGGATTCATACATACTACTTCATGTGCAGAACCGGTGTGTTGACCTGTCAGTCACAGAAAGACCATGAGAGTCAAAAATACCTTGGATTATGAATGTTGGAACTGTACATAATCAAGTGTTCTTTCAAGATGAGAAAGGAAGAAGAAACAGTGATGAAAGGCAAATCCAATTTATTGTTGTCTTAGAATAAAAGGCTTATTACTACAGGCAGTTTGATTTAGAGGCTCAAAAGGTGGGTTTTGGCTATGAAATATTTTGTCTTGTAGAACTCCTCCTAGGAGTATGGCTTCATAGCTATGTAGATGTCACGTATGAAATCGTCATACTTCTGACATACATCTAGAAGTAAATGAATCTTTGTTACTTTCAGTAACCAATTTTTCTGCAAATGACTTAGTAACATCAGTTAACCAGAAATTAATGCCATTAATATTATAGCATTCACCAATTCCTCTTTTTCTCTGTCCATCTTTAATTTTATATGCTAGTTTTTCTGTTGCTTATCAACATGTTTATATTTGTAACAGTACATCAGCTGCTTAAAGTCATGGTATTGTTGATATATGTATTCTATCATTTCAAAAGAATTACATGGGCACATAATAATAAGTGCTAGAAATTTATCGATTGTATTAGAAAGTATATGTATACTGATATTTTCCTTAATTAAAATTGAATTAAAAATGCATCATTTCAGAAGTAATTAAGTGAAGTTCTACTTTACCGTTTTGAAAGAAAAATACATAGACAGTTGCAGGTTTTGCTGTTTCACAAAATTCCTTTTCTTTTTATGCTACAGATTATTTAATTAAATTTAATACTGAAAACTATATTACAGCAATGCAAAACTTAAATTAAAGGCAAGAAGTGTCATGTAAAATGACAATCATAATACTTGATCATTCTTAAAACAAGGAAAATATGAAAACAATAATCTATATATTTTTTTGTCTTGGTTAAGATTCTAACTATAAGATGGTATTGAGAAAATGTGTTACAGAACGAGGAAGAATGTGCGAACATATTTGAGGTAATGTATTGTGAAAGGTAGTGTGGGGGCATGGTACTGAAGTTAGTATATTTAGATTAAGTGGAATTGAAATGTATTCAAATAGTTATCCCCAGGATATTTGAAGATTGTTTGTCAAAATATTATGGCAGCCTTCTATTATGTAGAAAGCTAAGACATAACAGAGAACAAGAGAATTTTAGTTCAAACACCCTGTACTCAAATCTCAATTCTACCAATGGAGAGCTTTATGTCGTAAAAGAATTTTTCTTATCCTTTCCTATTCAGAGTTAATTGACAATGTAATAAACAAATGTTGATTGCAATTATTTGAGTTTCATTGTATAGATCTTGTAGCACATTATAGGCTACTGCTGAGATTTCTTTATTTCGTCTACCACAGGGTAACATCAGTGTCTCATACAATGATGACTCTCAGATCCTGGAGGAAATACTTTTAGGTATTTATTTTTTACTTACATCTCATGATAACAAGGAACTGTAGACTACTGAAAGCATGAGAGTTTGGAATCATACAGGTGTGAAGGAATTCATGCTCCTTGGCTTAACAGAAAATCCTAATTGTCAGGTTCCTCTCTTTTTGCTTTTCAGTATAGTGTATCTCATCATTCTTGTGGGTAATTGGGGGATGATTATCTTGATCTGGTTGAATGCCCACCTTCATACTCCAATGTACTTCTTTCTTAGTAACCTCTCTTTCTGCGACATCTGCTACTCTACTGTCATTGCTCCTAAAATGCTCATCGACTTTCTATCAGAACACAAATCTAGCACATTCTTTGGCTGTGTTCTTCAGAGTTTCTTTTTTGCAGTATATATAACTACAGAAGGTATTCTCTTGTCTATGATGGCTTATGATCGCTATGTGGCAATTGCAAACCCCTTAATGTACACAGTTATCATGACCCACAGTATCTGCAGTCAGATGGTTTTTGCATGTTACTTGGGTGGCCTCATTAATTCCCTAACACACACAATAGGTTTACTCAGACTGGACTTCTGTGGTCCCAACATTGTGAATCACTTCTTCTGTGACATCCCTCCTCTTTTGAAGCTTTCATGTTCTGATGCACATATCAATGAGATGCTGCTTATGGTCTTCTCTGGAGTGATTGCTATTTTCACTTTCATCATTGTCATGGTGTCCTATATTCACATTATCATTGCTATCTTGAGAATCCATTCAGCTGAGGGGAGGCGCAAAGCTTTCTCCACCTGTGCCTCACACCTGATAGCTGTGACATTATTTTATGGTTCTGTGACATTTAGCTATATCCAACCAAGCTCTCAGTACTCCATGGAACAGGAAAAAGTCTCTGCTGTATTTTACACCTTGGTCATCCCCATGTTGAATCCTCTGATTTACAGCTTGAGGAACAAAGATGTGAAAGACGCAGTCAAGAAGTTGATTTGTAAGCCAGGCAATGGTGGTGCATGACTTTAATCCCAGCATTTGGGAGGCAGATGCAGGCAGATTTTTGAGTTTGAAACCAGCCTGATCTACAGAGTGAGTTCCAGGACAGCCAGAGGCATACAGAAAAACCCTGTCTCAAAAAAAAAAAAGTTGTCTTGTAGGTAGAGGAGTACCTCTTAAATATGGCACTTCACTGGCTTTGAAAGTTTGGTGTGAATCTTCAAAGTGATATTGTTAAAATGTATTCATCTTTTATAAAAGGCAAGAAGAACTTTAGACCAAAATATTTTAGTCATTTTTATTCATCAAATACTGTATTGTCTCAGAGAAAACGTAATATGTCTCTAATTACGTAGTTATCATGGATTCTTTTACATAGCTCTAAAAAGCCTCCATAAAAGAAGAAATTATTTTGTCCAATCTTGTATATAATTTGTTGATGGCTACAGAAATGTAGCTTGTGACTTAGAGCTTTAAATAAACTAACTAATATGAAATACCTGTTTTGTTACAATTGCTCTGACATAGAAACTTTACTAAGGAGTTGCAACTAAATGATATTAGATAAGTAAGGAATGAAGAGAGTTCTTCAGCATAATATAATTTAGAAGACTGGCCATTAAGTGGAGTTTTAGGTATAACTAAGCACATGACTGACACGGGTTAATTGGCACATGAGACCAAATAGCTAAGGCGTTTAGTGTGAAAAACATATACCTTCGATCTACAACCAAAAGGTACCAAAATATACCTCTTAATGACATTTTGCTATACTTATTTCTAAGTTACTTGTTTATTCATTATTCAGAGAAACTTCTTTCTGCAGCAGATGGGAACAAATAAAGAAACTAATAGCCAGATAATATGCAGAGGGTGAGACATATTTGATCACTCAGCCCTAAATAAGATGTCTAAATCAAAATCCTCTCATCAGATCTCAGTGTAACCTCTTAAAGAGAAAGTACAAAAGTGAGAGACAGAGAGGCTGGAGGATACAAAAAAACCAAGTACTTCTAAATGAACATGAGAAACACACATATGAACTCACAGAGTCTGAGGCTGCACACACAGAGCCTATGGAAGTCTGTACTAGATGGGGTCCTAAAGTTAAAAAGAAAGTGTAGATATGTGTTCTCATCCCTAAATCAGAAGATCTCCAATTGATAACCATTTGTCAAGGAAAAAATGGTTTTCTCCAAGAGAGCAATAAACTCCCTGGGAAAATAAACTACTTTTAAGAGTATACCACAGCCAGGCAGTGGTGGTGCATGCCTTTGATCCTAGCACTTGGGATGCATAGGCAGGCAGATTTCTGAGTTCAAGGTCAGCCTGGTCTACAGAGTGAGTTCCAGGACAGCCATGGCTACACAAAGAAACACTGTCTTGAAAAACCAGAAAACCAGAAAACCAAAAAACCAAAGCAACAACAGCAACAACAACAACAACAACAACAATAACAACAAAAGGAGAAGGAGAAGAAGAAGAAGAAGAAGAAGAAGAAGAAGAAGAAGAAGAAGAAGAAGAAGAGCACATCACATTAAGAAAAAAAAACCTCATTGGCATCTTTTGAGTATCCTAGTTTCAAAAATTTGTGCTGTGATATTTTTGTTTGTTTTTAATTTTATCTTATTTCAATTTGTATTTTATTTTAAATGTATACATATATATGGATACATGCATATACATTTATATGCACATAAATAATATATGTATGCATGTATATATTCTGTCCTTATCTTATAGTAATTTTTTGTATATCTTATGGCTCCTAGTATAGTGTGTTCACAGGACTCATGAGTATGAGAATGAATAGATATCTGAATCTGTATGTTTGTCTTGTGCCATTTTTGGTTTTCTTTTCCTTATTTCTTTTTATATTATTGTTTTGCTAGTTTTGTTTTTATTTCATTTTAGTATTATTCCTTAGAAGCACATTGCTTTCTTATTAGAGACAGAAAAGGGTGCATTCAGATGGGAATGGAGGTTGGAAGGAACTTGAGGAACTAGAAAGCCATGAGATCATAATTGGGATATATTTATGAGAAACTTAATTTCCATTTAAATAAGCAAAGGGTCATTACTTATATTGAATAAATACTTGTTGCATAGAGTCTTTCATATGATTACTACAAGCATTTTTGTTTTTTTTCCTACATTATAGTATTGCTCTGTGCCCCATTGCTTCATAAGCTTGCAATGTGGCCATGATGCAACTGGAATGCAAATGCAACAAGAGACAGTAGGAAGTTTATAAGGTGGGCAAGTAGCACATGACAGGGTCATGATAATTCTTAAAGATTACCAGTGAATGACAGTATGGGGAGTGTATTGTCTCTATAGCCTATTTTGTTTTTATATTATATGGAATCAAATCATTGTAAAAGAATGATATTTCTTTATCCTCTTTTTTTATTCTCACATGACTCATTCCCCACCATGTTATATTGATAAGAATAAGCATATCATGAAAGGGTAGGTTCTTGTTAGCTTATAGATTACATACCAGAGGAATGCTAAGAGCATCTTTATCTAACTATAAAATTTTAGACTCCCTCTTCTTAAATTACAGATAACTGCAGAATTCTTGAATTATTCATGTAAAAAATAAGTTTGAAATTATGTAAAAACCCCAATAAGTATATTTAATGTGCACAAAAATCCATGACTTATTTTATTTCTAAGTGGGTAAGTACCATGAAAAGGATAATTCCAATATATTATCCATTTATCTGTGATTACTAGAAGAAATGTGCATAGTTACAAAAAAACTACGATATCATAAATTATAATTAATTTTGCTTGTTTTCTTTCTGAGTATTTTATCCTAAAACTGCCATTGAGTAAATATTAAAATGTTTGCATTATGACAATATGCACTGTTTATATTAGGTTCATAATGAACATATTGTCTAAGTATTATGTCATATGAGGGTTTGTGCCTAGTTTTATTAAATCTTATTATGCTGTCTTCAGTTGATATCCCTGAGAGGCCTGCTCTTATATGAAGAGAAATGGGGAGTGAATCTGGGTTAGACAGGAGGTAGATAGTAGTTTGGAAGGAGTGAAGAGTAGAAGAACTCTGGTCCAGGTGTAATGCATGAGAGAAGAATAAGAAAACAAAGAACAGATAAGTAAGATATCAGAATTCAGACACCTGTACTTTTCTAGTAGGATCTCTACCTCATTTCCTGGAACTCACTTATTCATAAGGTATTTAAAAACTGGTAGTAAGGTTCACTTAATCTCATGATATTTTTTTCACAACCTCATTGTTAGAATATCAATATCATTTCTAAACAGAGAACAATTTCCTATTATCCATGTTGTTTATTGTTCAAATTTCTTCTTATGTTGTAGAATAGGTCAAAACTTATATAATACTATATATTTATGTAAAAACAACTTCAATTTTTTTGATTTTTCGAGACAGGGTTTCTCTGTTTAGTCATGGAACTCACTCTGTAGACCAGGCTGGCCTCAAAGTCAGAAATCCACTTGCCTCTGATGCCCAGGATCAGGGGTGAGGAGGACACAACATCTGTCCCAGCATCAGGAGTAACTGGGACAATCAGGAACAGACACACAACAACTCTGCCAGCCCAGTGCCTCCAGTTGCTTCTGGTATGTCTGGGCCAGCCAGTGCCCTGAAAAGACCTTGGGCTCAAACTCTGCAGTCATTCCCAAAACACACAGAGGAAGCTCTACTCCTAGGTGCTCCAACAAGCCCAGGGTCACAGGATCCCAGAATCACAGGATCCCAGAGATAGCTTGACTCTGAGGATTTCTGACACAACCAGGATCACAGGAAGGACAGGCTCCAGTCAGAATTAGCAAGGGCAGGTAGCAGTAGAGATTACCAAATGAGGCAGGGCAAGCATAAGAATATAAGCAAAACAAACCAAAGCTACTTGGCATCATCACAAGCCAATATTCCCACTATTGCTAGTCCTGAACACACCATCACACCAGAAAAGCAAGATTTAGATCTAAAACCACTTCTCATGATGATGATACAGGACCTTAAGAAAGACATAAATAGCACTCTCAAAGAAATACAGGAGAACACAGGTAAACAGCTAGAAGCCCTTCAAGAGGAAATACAAAAATCCCTTAAAGGACTACAGGAAAATAAAATCAAATAGGTGAAGGAAATGAGCAAAACCACCCAGAATCTAAAAATAGAAATAGAAACAATAAGGAAATCAGAAAGAGAGACAACCCTGGAGATAAAAAACCTAAGAAAGAAATAAAGAATTGTAGATGCAAGCATCACCAACAGAATACAAGAGATAGAAGAGAGAATCTCAGGGGCAGAAGACACCATAGAAATCATTGACACAACAGTCAAAGAATATGCAAAAAGCAAAAAGTTCCTAACCCAAAACATCCAGGAAATCCAGGATGCAACGAGAAGACCAAACCTAAGGATAATAGGTATAGAAGAGAGTGAAGACTCCCAAGGTATGGGCCAGTAAATATCTTCAACAAAATTATAGAAGAAAACTTTCCTAACCTAAAGAAAGAGATGCCCATGAACATACAAGAAGCCCATAGAACTCCAAATAGACTGGACCAGAAAAGAAATTCCCCTGCCACATAATAGTCAAAACAACAAATGCACAAAACAAAGAAAGATTACTAAAAGCAGTAAGGGAAAAAGGTCAAGTAACATATAAAGGCAGGCCTATCAAAATTACACAAGACTTCTCACCAGAGACTATGACAGCTAGAAGATCCTGGGCAGATGTTATACAGACCCTACAAGAACACAAATGCCAGCCCAGGAAACTATACCCAGCAAAACTTTCAATTACCATAGATGGAGAAAACAAGATATTCCATGACAAAACATAATTCACAAAATATCTTTTCACAAATCCAGACCTACAAAGGATAATAGATGGAAAACCTCGACATAAGGAGCAAAATTTCACCCTTGAAGAAGCACGAAAGTAATCTTTCAACAAATCCACACAAACCTAATTCCACCTCTTACAACAAAAACAACAGGAAGTGACAGTTACTTTTTCTTTATATCTTAATATGAAAATTAATATTACCAACATATCCTAATCAATTGGAATCCAAAAATATGAGGAATTAGAAATTTATTGACTGTCATCCAATGGTCTCTCTAATTTGGTAATTGAAGAAATAGGTACAATATCATACAATCCATATACACTTTTATCTTGTTTGTTCATGACAAGACCTTGTTGTGTACAACATAATGGTCTTGGGATCTTGCTTCTCCTATCTCAGCCTCTCTATTAGTAGTATTATTTATTTCATGTTTTTACACTATACTATGGTTTTGAGAACAGCTTACATATTTTAAAAGTATATATATACCCAAAAGAAATGTAGACAATGAAATTGGGAGGGGGATTGTAAGAGAACAACAAAGAGTAAGACTGCTTTGCTTGACGTTTGTAACTCTTGTATCAAGTTACCAAAGTAAGATCCAAGATTTTAATCTCTACTAAATATAAAACAAACAAAAACACTTTATATATGTATGTTAATTTAAGAAAATATTAGTAGTGATATATTATTTTGAAATATACAGGTAATATGTTTGAAGTTATTTAAAATTTATATTGAGAAAAACATGTATTTTCAGTATTGCTGTAGACAAGCATCTACATAAGACTGTTAAATTGATTGTTGTTTTATATCAAACAACTTTTATAATACTTATTTTTATTATAATCTTTAATAAATTTTAAAGACTATGACAAAAAAAGATATTGTAGGTATTGAAGGAGGGTCTCTGGGAGGAGTTGGGGTACAAAAGGAAAACAAGATGAGATTTAATTCTATTTACTTAAAATACATTTTTAAATGTTAACAAATTCAGATAAATTGAGATCATGTAACTTTTCTCATTATAATGTAATAAAACTTGAAAAAAAAAGCATAAACTATTGATGTTCTGTTCAGGAAATTTTCCCCTGTGCCCATGTGTTCGAGGCTCTTCCCCATTTTCTTTTCCATTAGCTTCAGTATATCTGGTTTTATGTGGAGGTTCTTGATCCATTTGGACTTGAGTTAGTACAAGTAGATAAGAATGAATCAATTTGAATTATTCTACATGCTGTCAGCTGAGCCAGCACCATTTGTTGAAAATGCTGTCTTTTTTCCACTGAGTGGTTTTAGTTCCTTTGTCAAAGATCAAGTGACCATATGTGTGAGTGCTCATTTCTGTTTCCTCAGTTCTAGCCCACAGATCTACTTGCCTGTCATTGTACCCATACCATCCAGGTTTTATCATGATTGCTCCGTAGAACAGCTTGAGGTCAGGGATGCTGATTACCACGGAATCTCTTTTATTGTAAAGAATAGTTGTTGCTATCTTGGGTTTTTTGTTATTCCAGGTGAATTTGGATATTGCTCTTTCTTTTTTTTTTCTTTTTTTCTTTTTTTTTTTTTAGTTGTTTTAACTATTTTTTTAAACTTTTATTGCATTATGATGAGAAAAGTTACATGATTTTCATTTGTCTGAATTTGTTAACATTTAAAAACATATTTTAAGTAATTAGAATTAAATCACATTCTTGTTTCCCTTTTGTACCCCAAATCCTCCCAGAGACCCCCTCTTCAATACCTACAATATCTTATTTTTGTTATATTCCTTAGAATTTATAAAATATTATAACAAAAAATAAGTATTATAAAAGTTGTTTGATATAAAACAATCAATTTAACAGTATTATATAGATGCTTGTCTACAGTAATACTGCAAAAACATACATTTTTCTCAGTATAAATTTCAAATAACTCCAAACATATTAACTGTATATGTCAAAATAATACACTGTATTAACTATATATAATATACTGCATATACAGTATAATATACTGTATATAATATACTGTATATACAGTTAATACAGTATATAATATACTGTATTAACTGTATATTTCAAAATAATACATCACTACTAGTATTTTCTTAAATGAACATAAATATGTAAAGTCTTTTTGTTTGTTTGTTTTGTATTAGTAGAGTTTAAAATCTTGGCTCTTTCTGTGGTACAAGCCCAAAATAGGAACAATTTTTAGACATTGGATTTCATTGTAATAAGGCTGTACTTCAGTGACCCTCACATCACCAAAGGATTTTACCTCCATCATAACTAAGCTGAGAGTTGACAGTTCTGCTGCAGCAAGAAATGAATTGTAGGCACGATGTGGTGTGTGTATTAAGATGGTCTATCGATAAAGTCATTCAACTGTTTCAATGAACAATGGTTCTGCTTGGAGGGTGGCACAGACATTAGGTGTGGGTAAGAATCTGGTTCATTGGCAATTTGGAAAAGCATTCATCTCAGAGAAAAAGTAACTTGTAAAGTACTCTTCTTCAAAGTTGATACAAGAGCTACAAATGTCAAGCAAAGAATTCAGTCTCACTCTTTGTTGTTCTCTTACAAGCCACCTCCCAAGTTAATTGTCTATGTCTCCCTTGGGTATATAAATACTTTTGAATATGTAAGCTGTTCTGAAAACCATAGTATAGTGTAAATACATGAAATAAACAACACTACTAATAGAGAGGCTGAGATAGGAGAAGCAAGATTTCAAGGCTCTTATGTTGTACACAGCAAGACACTGTCACAAACAAGCTGAAAGAATATATAGATGGTACAATATTGGACCTATTTCTACAATTACCAAATTAGAGAGACGATTGAATGATAATCAACAAATTTCTAATTCCTCATATTTTTGGATTTGAATCACTTAGGATATGTTGGTAATATTAATTTTCATATTAAGATATTAAGAAAAGGTAAATGTCACTTCCTGTTGTTTTTGTTGTAAGATGTGGAATTAGATTTTTGTGAATTTGTTGAAAGATTACTTTCTTGCTTCTTCTAGGGTGTACTTTTACTCTTTATGTTGATGTTTTCCATCTATTATCTTTTGTAGGGCTGGATTTGTGGAAAGATATTGTGTAAATTTTATTTTGTTATGGAATATCTTGTTTTCACCATCTATGGTAATTGAGAGTTTTGCTAGGTATAGTAGCCTGGGCTGGTATTTGTGTTCTTGTAGGGTCTGTATGACATCTACCCAAAATCTTCTAGCTTTCATAGTCTCTTGTGAGAAATCTAGTGTAATTCTGATAGGCCTGCCTTTATATGTTACTTGTCTTTTTTTTCCCTTACTGCTTTTAAAATTCTTTCCTTGTTTAGTGCATTTGATGTTTTGATTATTATTTGATGGGAGGAATTTCTTTGTTGGTCCAGTCTATTTGGAGTTCTGTAGACTTCTTGTATATTCAAGGGCATCTCTTTCTTTAGGTTAGGGAAGTTTTCTTCTACAATTTTGTTGAAGATATTTACTGGCCCATTCCATTGGGAGTCTTCACTCTGTTCTAAACCTCCTATCCTTAGGTTTGGTCTTCTCATTGCATCCTGGATTTCCTGGATGTTTTGGGTTAGGAACTTTTTGCTTTTTGCATTTCTTTGACTGTTATGTCAATGTTTTCTATGGTGTCTTCTGCCCCTGAGATTCTCTCTTCTATCTCTTGTATTCTGTTGGTGATGCTTGCATATATGACTCCTGATTTCTTTCCTAGTCTTTGTATCTCCAGGGTTGTCTCTCTTTCTGATTTCTTTATTGTTTCTATTTCCATTTTTAGATTCTGGATGGTTTTACTCACTTCCTTCACCTGTTTGTTTGTGTTTTCTTGTAGTTCTTTAAGGGATTTTTGTGTTTCCTCTTTAAGAGCTTCTAGCTGTTTACCTGTGTTCTCCTTATGTTGGAATTTTCCTTTTATTATCCTTTGAAGTGCTGGATTTATGTGTAGATATTGTATAAATTTTGTTTTGTCATGGAATATCTTGGTTTCTCCTTCTATGGTATTGCTGGTTATAGTAGCCTGGGCTGGCATTTGTGTTCTCTTAGGTTTTGCATAACATCACTCCAGGATCTTCTGTCATTCATAGTCTCTACTGAGAAGTCTGGTGTAATTCTGATAGGTCTGCTTTTATATGTTACTTTACCTTTTTCCCTTACTGCTTTTAATGTTCTTTCTTTGTTCGGTATATTTGGTGTTTTGATTATTATGTGACAGGAGAAATTTCTTTTCTGGTTCAGTCTATTTGGAGTTCTGTAGGCTTCTTGTATGTTCATGGGGGATCTCTTTCTTTAAGTTAGGAAAATTTTCTTCTATGATCTTGTTGAATATACTTACTGGATCTTTAAGTTCAGAATCTTTACTCTCTTTTATATCTATTATCCGTAGGTTTAATCTTCTCTTGTGTCCTGGATTTCTTGGATGTTTCGGGTTAAAACCTTTTTTTCATTTTGTGTTTTCTTTGACTATAGTGTCAATGTTTTCTATGGGTTCTTTCTGTAGCTCCTTCATTGGGAACCCTGTGTTCAATCCAATGGATGGTGGTGAGTCTGTACTTCTGTATCATTCGGGTACTGTCAGAACCTCTCAGAAGACAGCTATCTCAGGCTCTTGTCAGCCAGCACATGCTGACATCCACAATAGTGTCTGGGTTTGATGATTCAATAAAGAAAAGATTGTCAGGTGAGGCAGTCTCTGGATTGTCCTTCTTTCAGTCTCTGCTCCATAGTTTGTCTCTGCTACTCCTTAGATGGGTATTTTGTTACCCCTTCTAAGAAGCAATGAAGCATTCATACTTTGGTCTTCCTTCTTCTTGAGTTTCTGGTGGTTTGCAGATTGTATTTTGGGTATTCTGAGCTTCTGGACTAATATCCACTTATCACAGAGTGCATGCCATGTGTATTCATTTGTGATTGGGTTACCTCACTCAGGATGATAGTCTCCAGATCCATCCATTTCCCTAAGAATTTCATAAATTTTTTTAATAGCTGAGTAGTACTCCATTGTGTAGATGTACCACATTTTCTGTATCTATTCCTCTATTTAGTGACATTTGGGTTGCTTCCAGTTTCTGACTATTATAAGTAAGGCTGCTATGAACATAGTGGAGCATGTCTCCTTATTACATGTTGGAGCATCTTCTGGGTATATTCCCAGGAGTGGTATAACTGGGTCGTCTGGTAGTATTATGTCCAATTTCCTAAGAAACTGCCAAACTGATATCCAGAGTGATTATAAAAGCTTGTAATTCCACCAGAAGGTTCAAATACATTTTTAATAGCAGTGTTTTAAAATGGGCTCAAGAGATGGTTCAGTTGTTAAGAGTACTGGCTATTCCTCCAAAAGACCCAGGTTTTATTCCCAGTACCCACATTGCAGCTCTCAACTGTCTATAACACCTCTTCCAGGAGATCCAACATCCTCACGAAGACCTACATTCAGTCCTGTAAGTACGGACACACATTTACACTGTGTTAGGTTTCCTTCATAGTCCAGAAGTATCTGGCAATAGGGTAGATCAAACATGAGTTAAGTTCACTATTTTGTGTAACATCTAAGCATTCAGGAATTGGGATTTCTGTGTGAACTCTAAGAAGCATTTCATGGGAGATTAGGTGAGGCTGTATCACTAAATTTAAAAAGCACAGGTCTAAACATAAAAGACTGTTAAACATTTCAACGTTTCTTTGAGTATGAAGAAAGAAATGGGCTTTCTTGAAAAAAAAAGACAGGGATTTGGGATGTACAAATTATTTTTTTATTTGATAGTATAGATAATTCCATTGAAATAAAATTTGAGAATATATACTAAGTATACCACATCTAATATCAAAAAATTAAATGCAAAAATCAACAAAAGATTTATTTATTATATGTAAGTACACTGTAGCTATCTTCAGACACACCAGAAGAGGGTATTCAATCTCATTGCAGATGGTTGTAAGTCACCATGTGGTTGCAGGGATTTGAACTCACGACCTCTGAAAGAGCAGTCAGTGCTCTTAACTGTGGAGCCACCTCTCCAGCCCAAAAGGAGTCTTGTTAAGGTAAAAATCTTGGGCAGCAAAGGGCATGAAGTGAAGGGGGAGCATGTAATGCAAGAAAACACCTTTGCAGCTATACATATAACAAAGGATTAGTATTTAGAAAGTATAAACAACCAACAAATTGAAACACTAATCTAATTTAATTATAATTATATACATTTAAGTATATATTTAATTTATTTATATATAATATATAAATTATATGTATAATATGTAAATAAATTATATACAATTTAAATATAAATTTTATAATTTAATAGATTAACAATACAATTTAAAATTGTTTAGAATTTTGATGGGGATTGCATTGAATCTATAGATTGCTTTTGGTAAGATAACCACTTTTACTATGTTAATCCTACCAATAGATGAGCATGGGAACTCTATCTTCTGAGGTCTTCTTCAATTTCTTTTCTTAGGAACTTGAATTTCTTGTCATATATAACTTTTACTTTCTTTGTTAGGATTACACTAAGATATTTTATATTATTTGTGGCTACTATGAAGAGTATTGTTCACCTAATTTTTTTTCTCAGCTCATCTGTCATTTCCATAGAGGAAGGCTACTGATTTGTTTGAATTAACTTAAATATCCAGCTACTTTGGCAAACTTGTTTATCAGCTGTAGGAGATGTCTGTTAGAATTTTAGGGGTCACGTACATTTACTATCATATCATCTGCAAATACTTATACGTTGACTTCTTTTGTCCATTTGTATCCCCTTGATCTCTTGTTGTTTTCTAATTGTTCAACCTGGAAACTTTCGATAGTATATTAAATCGATAGGGAGAGAGTAGTCAGACTTGTCCCTATTTTAGTGAGATTGCTTCAGATTTCATTCCATTTAATTTGATGTTGGCTGTTGGTTTGCTGTATATTATGTTTAGGTATGTGCCATCAATCCTGGATTACTTGAAGACTTGTAATGTGAAGGGGTACTATATTTCATCTTTGAGTTTGTTTATATAGTAGGACACATTGGTGAATTTTTGTATATAAAACCATCCCAGCATACATGGGATGAAGCCTACTGGATTGTGGTAAATGATGGTTTTGATGTGGCATTATATTGCATTTTTTGTTCTATAGTTTTAGATCAATATTCATAAGCAAAATTTGTCTCAAGTTATCTTTCTTTGTTGGGTATTTTTGTGGATTAGGTATCAGAGCAATTGTGGCTTCTTCACAGACATAGAAAGAGCAATTCTCAACTATGGAAGAAACAAGACACTCAGGACAGCCAAAATCATTCTCAACAATGAAACAACTTCTAGGAGAAATCACCACTCCAGATCTAAAGCTGTACTACAGAGAAGTAGTGATTAAAATTGCATAGTATTGATATACAGACAGACAGATAAATCAATGGAATACAACTAAAGACTCAGAAACAAATACACAGTTATGGACACTTTATCTCTGACAAAGAAGCAAAAATCATACCATGGAAAAAAGAAAGCATCTTCAAGGAAGGGTGCTGGATTAACTGGAGTTCTGCATGTACAAGAATAAAAATTGATCCATAATTATCTCCTGTACAAAACTAAAGTCCAAATGGATCAAAGTACCAAATATGTAACCAGATATGATGAAATGAATTAGCATCTGGGAAAATTTACTGAACAGAAGTACACTATTTTCTAAGATCAACAATTGACAGATGGGACCTTACAAAATTGCAAAGCTTCTCTAAGGCAAAGGACATTGTCAATATGATGAAATAGTAGTCTACAGATTGGGAAAATGTCTTCACTAACCTTCAACTGATAAAGATCTAACATCCAAACTATATGAAGAACCCAAGAAGTGAGACTGAAAAAAAATACCCCACAATAACCCAATTTAAAAATGGGTTAGCTAAACAGAATTCAACAAAAGAATCTCAAATGGCTGAGTAGCACTTAAAAGAAATGTTCAACATCCTTAGCAATCAGAGAAGTGCAAATGAACATGACCCTGATAGTCTACCTTATACCAATCAGAACAGTTAAGATCAAAAACTCAAGTGACAGCACATACTAGCAAGGATGTGAAGAAAGAATACTCCCCCATTGCTGGTGTGATTGTAAACTGGTACAACCTCTTTGGAAATCAATCTATTTGTTCCTCAAAAAACTGGAAAATATTCTACCTGAAAACCCAGTTAAACTGCTCCTGCATGTATACCCAAAAGATGCTCAACCAACCCAACAAGAACGATATGTGCTCCACTATGTCCATAGCAGACTTATTTGTAACAGCCAAAACTTGGAAACAATCCAGGTGTCCTCCAACTAAAGAATGGATAAATGTGGTTCATTTATACAATGGAATATTATTCAGCTATTAAAAATGAGGGGATCATGAATTTTGCAGGCAAATGAATGGAGCTAGGAAACATCATTCTGAGTGAGGTAACCCAGACCCAAAAAGATATGCGTAGAACGTACTTACTGATAAGTGGATGCTAGCTAAAAAGAACAGAGTACCCATGAATTATCTCTCAGACCATATGAAGTTTAACAAGAAGGAAGGTCCAATTAAGAATCCTTCAATCCCACTTAGAAGGGTGATGTAAATAATGAGGGGTGACAGAGGGAGGGAGGGACCTGGCTGGAAGAGGGTAAGGGTCAGGTATGAGGGGAGACAGGAGAGAAGGCCAGAGAGCTGAGAGAATGAAGGTAAATATTCAGCTGCAGAGCATGAGGAGTGGGGGGAGCCTCTACAAAGTCCCTGAGGTCTAGGATGTGAAAGGCTCCCAGGACTCAATGGGGGATGACCTTAGCTGAAATGCCCAACAGTGAGGAGATAGAATTTGAAAAGATCACCTCCAGTAGATAGATAGACAGGGCCCCCAGTGGAGGTATAGGGATACCCACCTACCTTCAAAAATTTTGACTCAAAATTACTCTTGCCTAAAAGGAATGCTGGGACCTAATCCTACACTTTCTTTCCCCCCCCCTTTCCTCTCCCATACAAGTTCCTCCCTTTGCCTCCTGTGATTATTTTGTTCCCCCTTCTCAGTGTGATCAAAGTATCCACAGGTGGGTCTTCTGTTATATCTTTATCAGCTTTCTGTTTCAATGGGTTCCTTCAACACCTAATGTTGGATGTCCTAGAAATTGCTTTGTAGACCAATCTTGAACATATAGATCTTCATGCCTCTGTCTCCGGAGTGTTGTGATTAAAAGTATCTGCCATCACACCTAGACCTAAACCAGGATCTTGCTCAGTATTAGGGTGACTTTGAGTTCAGAGATCTGCTTACCTTTCTCCTGAGATTAAAGGCATGTATCACTGTACCAGATCCCAAGCTTTTCTTTAATTCATTGTCACAAGATATTTTTAAGTTCTGGATTGTAGTTCATTTCAGTCAGTTTAACAACTGAGAATATCCATCACTGTCTATCCCTTGTCAAGTCATTTTGACAAACAATCACATCTCATGTCCAAATGCGATTACTATGTCCAAATTACTATGACTACTCAGGTCATAGTAATTCCTACCATGATATGAATATCTCTCATACAACTGTGATACATAAACAATAAGCTTAGCTAGGTATGTTCTTACTCAATAATGATTCCTTCCTTTCTTTTTTTTTTAGTTAGATATTTTCTTTATTTACATGTCATATGATTTCTCCTTTCTCAAATTCCCCTCCAAAAAACAAAAAAGCAAGCAAACAAACAAACAAACAAAAACAAGAAGAAAAACCGCTGCTTGCCTCCCCACACTTTCCCACTTATTGGCCCTGGCATATCCCTACACTGGGGCACAGAAACTTCACAGGGCCAAGGGACACTCCTCCCATTGATGATCGACTTTGCCATCCTCTACTATAAACATGCTTCCAGAACAATCAGTCCCACCATGTATAGCCCTTGGTTGGTAGTTGGTTCCCTGGGAGCTCTGAGGGTACTAGTTAGTTCACATTATTGTTCGTCCTAAGGGGCTTCAAACTCTTCAGCTCCTTTGGTCTCTTCTCTAACTCCTTCACTGGGGACCCTGTACCCAGTTCAATGGATGGCTGTGAGCCTCTACATTTGTATTAGTCAGGTACTGTCAGAGCCTCTCAGGAGATAGCTATATTAGGCTGGCTTGTCCTTCCTTGAGTCTCTGCTCCATAGTTAGTCTCTGCAATTCCTTCCATGGGTATTTTGTTCCCCCTTTTAAGATGGAATGAAATGACCACATTTGGTCTTCCTTCTTTTTGAGTTTCTTGTGGTTTGTAGGTTGTTCTTCCTGTATCCCGAAATTCTGGGCTATAATAACCACTTATCAGAAAGTGCATACCATGTGTGTTCTTTTGTGATTGGGTTACCTCACACAGGATGATATTCTCCAGATCCATCCATTTCCCTAAGAATTTCATAATTCATTGTTTTTAATAGCAGAGTAGTACTCCATTCTGTAGATGTACCACAATTTCTGTAGCCATTCCTCTGTTGTGGAACATCTAGGTTGTTTCCAGTTTCTGACTATTATAAATAAGGCTGCTATGAACATGGTGGAGAATGTGTCCTTATTATATGTTGGAGCATCTCCTGGGTATATGCCTAGGAGTGGTATAGCTTAGTCCTCTGGTAGAACTATGTCCAGTTTCCAGAGGAACTGCCAAACTGATTTCCAGAGTGGTTGTACCAGCTTGCAATCCCACCAGCAATGAAGGAGTGTTCCTCTTTCTCCACAACCTCTCCAGCATCTACTGTCACCTGAGTCTTTTATCCTAGCCAATCTGATTGGTGTGAGGTAGAATCTCAGAGTTGTTTTGATTTGCATTTCTCTGATGACTAAGGATGTTGAACATTTCTTTAGGTGCTTCTCAGCCATTCAGTATTCATCAGTTGAAAATTCTTTGTTTAGCTCTGTACCCCATTTTAATAGTGTTATTCGGTTCTCTGGAGTCTAACTTCTTGAGTTCTTTGTATACATTGCATATTAGCACTTTATCAGATATAGGATTGGTAAAGACCTTTTCCCAATTTGTTGGTTGACATTTTGTCCTATTGACAGTGTCTTTTGCTTTGCAACTTTATGAGGTCCCATTTGTCAATTCTTGATCTTAGAGCATAAACTATTGGTGTCCCCAATTTTCCCCTGTGCCTATTTGCTCTCGGATCTTCCCCCACTCTCTTTTCTATCAGTTTCAATGTATCTGATTTGATGTGGAGGTCCCTGATCCACTTGGACTTGAGCTTTGTATAAGGAGATAGGAATGGATCGATTTGCATTTTTCTACATCCTAATTGCCAATTGAGCCAGCACTATCTGTTGAAAATATTGTCTTTTTCACATTGTATGGTTTTAGCTCCTTTGTCAGAGATCAAGTGACCATAAGTGTGTAGGTTCATTTCTAGGTCTTCAATTTTGTTCCATTGATCTACCTGCCTGTCACTGTAGCAATACCATGCAGTATTTTTTTTTTAAGTCACAGGTGCTCTGTAGTACAGCTTAAGGTCCAGGATTGTGATTCCACCAGAGGTTCTTTTATTGTTGAGAATAGTTTTGGCTATCCTGAGTTTTTTGTTGTTCCAGATGAATCTGCAAATTGCTCTTTCTAAGTCTGTGAAGAATTGAGTTGTAATTTTGATGGAGATTGCATTGAATCTGTAGATTGCCTTTGGTAAGATGGCCATTTTTACTATATTAATCCTGCCAATCCATGAGCATGGGAGATCTTTCCATCTTCTGAGATTTTCTTTGATTTCCTTCTTGAGAGACTTGAAGTTCTTGTCAAACAGATTTTTTTACTTGCTTAGTTAGAGTTACACCAATGTTTTTTACATTATTTGTAACTATTGTGAAGGGTGTTGTTTCCCTAATTTCTTTCTCCTCCTCATTATCCTTTGTGTAAAGGAAGGCCTCTGATTTGCTTGAGTTAATTTTATATCCAGCTTCTTTCCTGAAGTTCTTTATCAGGTTTAGGAGCTCTCTGGTGGAATTTTTGGGGTCACTTAAGTATACTATCATATCATCAGCAAATAGTGATAATTTGACTTCTATCTTTCCAATTCCTATCCCTTTGATCTCCTTTTGTTGTCTAATTGCTCTGGCTAGGACTTCAAGTACAATAATGAATAGATAGGGAGAGAGTGGGCAGCCTTGACTAGTCCCTGATTTTAGTGGGATTACTTCAAGTTTCTCTCCATTTAGTTTGATGTTGGCTACTGGTTTTCTGTATGTTGCTTTTACTATGTTTAAGTATGGGCCTTGAATTCCTGATCTTTCCAAGATTTTTATCATGAAGGGATATTGGATTTTTTCAAATGCTTTCTCAGCATCTAATGAGATGATCATATGAGATAATCTTTTTAATTATGATACTGTCTCTGTGACCTCTATGTTAGTCTGGCTAAGGTTTTATCTATTTTGTTGCCTTTCTCAAAGAACCAGCTCCTGGTTTGGTTGATTATTTGTAAGTTCTTTCTGTTTCTATTTGGTTGATTTCAGCCCTGAGTTTGATTATTTCCTGCCTTTGACTCCCCTTTGGTGAATTTGCTTGATTTTGTTCTAGTGCTTTCAGATGTTCTGTCAAATTGCTTGTGTATATGCCCTCCAGTATCTTTTGGGAGGCACTTAAAAGAGTTTTCCTCTTAGGACTGCTTTCATTGTGTTCCATAAGTTTGGGTATGTTGTGGCTTCATTTTCATTAAACTCTAGAAAGTCTTTAATTTCTTTCTTTCTTTCTTTCTTTCTTTCTTTCTTTCTTTCTTTCTTTCTTTCTTTCTTTCTTT
>JADRCD010125979.1:0-16293 GCA_019843815.1 Montemys delectorum
ATGCTCCCTGGCCCTTTTTTTTTTTTTTTAAAGTTCCTTGAGATTTCTTTGGTTTCCACTGGTTTATATTTTTTTATCTATTGTTTGTTTCTATGATGCTTTTTATGGAATTTTCTCATGCCTTTGTGAATGGTAGGCAAGTGCTCTACCACTGAGCTACATCTCCAGCCCAGGTTTGCCTCTAACTTGCAGCTCTTCTGCACCCAACATCCGATTCCATGTTCTAGAAGCTTCAGAGCTCCTTGGCTACTGAGGCCGTGTGGTCTTGGGTCAGTAGCCCAGACACCTTGTATTATCTGGGCTCTTTGGTGTTCCTGGCTAACAAGAGAAGCTGAATCTCATTTGGTCCCAGCTGGCCTCCTATTGCCCTACCCCCACAACCCCATCTCCACACACAGCTGAGGAAGCCCCGTGGTTGTAGAAAAGACTAATTAACCAATAAATCAGTCTTGCTAGGTCCCAAGCTGCCTGGTTCTGCCCTCCCTTCCCACATGTCAATAATGTTGATTAGCTTCCAGGCTGAAGTCTGCACACCCTGACACCTCCTGTCTGCTGGCTAGAGCTCCCTGTGAAGGCCTCTCCCAGTGAAGAGTCAGCTGCTTGCTGGTCATTATGACCTGCCACCTGCTGCTGATCCAAAAATCAGTAGTGAGAGGGAGCTGACGTTAGCCAGGGAAGCAGCTGCTTCCAGGGCCCCACCCCAGGCCCCCACCCCAAGCCTAGTGTCTTCTCCACGGTCCTGCCAAGGTTCCAGGCTCAGTGGGAAAGTTCACTGAATGTAGGGAGTGTGCCATTATCTCTTGAGTAGCATCCCTGGTGGCTGACACCACTTCTGTGCCTCACTCAACACTAGTAAACAAAGGGGAATGTCTCCATTTTCAGAAGAGACACCTTGGGCACAGGGAGGCAGGTTAATAGGACCAGGGACAAACAGAAATGAGAGGTGGATGGTAGCATCATTTAAGCAAATGTGGAAACAGCCCATGTGTTTACCAGCCTCCGAGTGAAGTGTGGAGTCCACCACTGGCACTTCATTCCATACATAAATAGGAACATCAGTCACAGAGGACAGGCCTTGAAAATAGGCAATGGCGGGGCTGGCGAGATGGCTCAGCGGTTAAGAGCACTGACTGCTCTTCCAAAGGTCCTGAGTTCAAATCCCAGCAACCATATGGTGGCTCATAACCACCGGTAATGAGATCTGATGCCCTCTTCTAGTGAGTCTGAGGACAGCTACGGAGATTTACGCCAGAGCAAGCAGGGCCAGAGCGAGTGGGGCCAGCAGAGGTCCTGAGTTCAATTCCACACACATGATAGTTTACAGCCATCTGTACAGCTGCAGTGTACTCATACACATAAATATTTTAAAAAAGAAAATAGGTAATTGGCTGCTGGGCAGTGTTGGTGCACGCCTTTAATCCCAGCACTTGGGAGGCAGAGGCAGGCAGATTTCTGAGTTCAAGGCCAGCCCGGTCTACAGAGTGAGTTCCAGAACAGCCAGGGCCTGGAACGAAGGAAAAAAAAAAGTAGGCAATGGCTGTCCATACATTATAACCTGAGTTCGATTCCCCACAACCCACTCCTACAACGTGTGAGGACCTGACCTTCACATGTGTGTGGCAGTATGTATGACTATGAATGCACTCTCCCTACACATACACTCATACAGACACATAACATGTTTGTATAAGTGGGACATTATGGTGTCCGGCTTTAATTCCACTCCTCAGGAGGCAGAGAGAAGCAGATCTTTGAATTTGAGGCTAGCCTGGTCTACCTAGCAAATACCAGGCCATACACACATCCTGCCTCAAAAGAAAAAGGAAAGCAAAAATAAAGTAAATTAGAATATCATAATACTGTGCAGCCCCCGGACATGCCAACAACATTGAAATTTGCGGATTATATTTCTTAAGTACATTTGAAGCATAAACCAAAATGGGTCTGGGACCTACTCTAGACCCAGGGGACACTTTCAGGGCAGCCCAGCATCATCATGTAAATATGGAAGTGTGGCTCAGAAAGCTGTCAGAGATAGTGTATTCCTGCAAAGTAGAGATGAACACAGACTACCCTGGGCTGGCTCTCGTCTCCCAGTTGGGACGTTTCTTTAGTCCTCTGTCGGTCCATGCAGGTGGCCTGACCTTTGTGAACCAGAGACGAGGACAAACACCTATGGGACCCTTCACCGTGGTCTGAGACTGTTCATCTGGGAGAAGACCGCTGGACAGCCAGGCCCCTAGCTGGCTCTCTGAAGGATGACAAATGCAAGCCCAGAAAGCAGCCCACGATTGCCTGTGGGTGGATACTTGTACTTGATCCTCCTGGTCAGGAAGAAAGGCCTGAGCCCTGTCTGTCTTTCTCTTCTTTACCCACAAAGCATCTACCCTAAACCCGGCTTTCAGAGAAGCCAGGGGCGGCCTGAGCTCATCCTGGCCTTGTCTGGGAAGACTCGGCCCAACTACAAAGTTAACTCCCAGAGAAGGGACAGCACAGAGACAAGTGTCACCCCAGCAGGGTCTGGTGGGACTGGTCAGTAGCCTGCCACTGGGGAACTGAAACAGGGGGTTCTCAAGTTCACTGTCTAGGCTAGAGAGGCCAGCCTGGGCGTTTTAGTGAGACCTATCTCAAAAAGTAAGGAGAGACCCAGTCAGGGACGGCGCACACTTTTGATCCCAGCACTCAGGAGGCAGAGGCAGGAGGATCTCTGAGTGTTTAAGGCCAGCCTGGTCTACAGAGCAAGTTCCAGGACAGCCAGGGCTACCACTCAGTAGGAGACTGCCACACACGCGCGCGCGCGCACACGCACACACACCACACACACACACACACACACACACACGTATGAAGCCCTGAATTCAAGCCCCAGTATTTCTAGAAAGAGGCTCTAACAGAAGAGTATGCTACCACATAAAAAGCTACAGCTGACCTCACACGTGTCTTTAATCCCAGCATTCTGGAGGCAGAGGCAGGCTAGCTCAGGGAGCTGCCCAATTAGGACCTCTGGCTTACACCACACACACACACACACACACACACACACACACACAGAGTCATGTACAAAAAAACCTTCACTAAAGTTCCCTCTGGAATCCTTGTTTGCGTTGCGCCCAGGGAGGCAGGAGCTTCCCTGCTGCGTAGCCTGGCTGACTTGGTGTACTTATTATGTAGCCCAGGCTAGCCCCACAGTCACACCACTTCTCCTGAGTATTGCAGTTCCAGGGACGCACAGCCATGCCTGGCTCCTGAGGTGACACGGTTTTCTGAAGGAAGGCAACCCCGAAGAGGCAGGGGTGAGGCAGTGAAAGCAAACATATACAGCTCATGTGGGAGATGCGGTGAGCCAGTGAGGACAGCAGGGAATCCATATCTCAGGCAGACTAGACTGGGCAAACCATGGTTTCCCAGAGGGAAGAGGTGAGGAAGTAGGGCTCCCTCAGAAAGCCTCGGGGTTGCCATGTACAGGCTGGGAGCCCCAGTGAGGAAAGCCCTCAAGGCCTAGACCAGAGCTAGGAAATGGTTTTTACACAGACATGACACGAAGATTGATGGCCTGCTGCTAGGTTTAGACTTGGCCGCCAGGACTCTGGGGTTTGTTTTAGGACTAATGAAGTGCTCGGAAGAGCAGGTGGTTGCAATAAATAACGTGGTTGGGAGAAAGCCGTGTGTCCCGTGGAGCCCAAGGCAGACAGTGGGGGCTGGAATGGAGGCTGAGTGAGGCCAGTCTGCTGCCCTCAGAGTCCAGGAAAGACTAGCTGACCCAAGGGCCCAGCCACCCTTAAGTCAAGGTTGGGATAGCCTTATAGGGAAGAAGCCCTTCTGAGCTGGAACAGGGTTTGGATTCTGTAGCCCTTGCCTTCTTGTTAGTGAAAAGTCTGTTTTTTGTTTTTGTTTTTGTTTTTTTTTTTTGAGACATGGCCTCACTAGACCAAGCTAGCCTTGAATTCACAGAGATCTACTTGCTTCTGTCTCCTGAGTGTTGGGATGAAAGGCATGTGCCACTATGCTCAGCTGGTGCAAAACTTGTAAAGAGCAACGTGTAGCATCACATTTGAGCACCTACTAGGCACAGCATTCACATTTGAGCACCTACTAGGCACAGCATTCACATTTGAGCACCTACTAGGCACAGCAGGCAAGACAGCCCAGACTGTGGAGCCAGAAAAGGACCCATCAGCGTGGACTCCCAGGAAAACTCTTCCGGGGGGGAAGCTTGTGCCCAAGGCCAGCATTAAATGTGCATTCACCGTGGCACGAAGAGGAAGGCGTGGAAGACCATCTGTAGGTGCTACTGATGGCAGGGACCTGTGATGGTCCAGGATCCCCCAGGAAGGGAGGCAAAGGTTCTGGGGACACACAGTGAAGAAGGCTCCAGTTTTCCTCTCAAGTCTTGATTCTTCCCAGGGGCACTGAGGAGTCCTTGCACCTGTTCTGAAACCAGAGCGATTTGGTGAGGTTTCAGGGGCTCTCTGCTGCTGCCAACACTGGTGGCAAGTGTGGTGGGAAAAACCAAGGGAGACAGGGACAGGGACACTGGCCAGGCTGCTGAAATCCAGGACTGAAGACATTCGGGACAAAGACAGTGGAGACCTAACCAACTAGTGAACTGTGAGGGAGGTACCATTGTCAGGGTCGATGACAGTTGAGGAGGAAGAGGAAAGAGGTACCTAGGCTTCTAGCTTGAGTCCTGGGGTGGCAGGGGGGACAACTAAGGGGACAGATTCAAGGAAGGTGATGAGCTGGGTTGAGACATATTTGACTACAGGATCTATGTGGGGGATAGTGGGGTGTCCTCAGGAAAATAGCCTGCTATACCTGCCTTGTCTTATTTAGTTCTTGCCCTTGACTCTGGAACTTGTCTCATCTGGTTTGAAGAAAGAGTAACCCAGAAAGGTTGAGCACCATGCTCTAGGCCCCAGGGCTCAGGTTTGTCTGATTTGGTTTCAGGCAGTCATACAAGTGGCAAGATGGAGCTGATTGATTCCGGGTGGGGTGAACTAGAATGTGGAAAGAAGGTGGTCTCCCTGAGCCCAACCCTATGCAATGGCAGGGCTGCCTGGCCCTGGCTAAAGTAAGGCCCCTCCTCCTGCCTTGGGCTGGCAGGGACAGCATCATCTATCAACTTCGAGGCGTGGACCTGGGGGAAAACCACCAATTAACTATCCCAGCTTTCCTGTTAATGAACATCACCTCCCGTGCTGGGCTTATTTGTGAGCTGCTGCAAGATGATGGGAGGCCGGGCTGAGAGCTGGTGAAAGAGGCTGAGACTGATTATGGAGACATCTGCTTGGCAACAAGCTAAGTGGCTTGTTGTGGGGGTGAGGCTGGAATGGGAAGGATGGTACCAGGACAGGAGTGTGTTTCAAACTCTGTTGAATCTCAGCTGCTGTACTGAAGTGGGGAGGTTTATGGGTAAAACCAGGCAGTTTAGCTGGGCCTCCACTCCAAGGCACTATCCTACGGTCCAAGCCTGAAGCACCTCCTAGGAGCCTTCCCTTTGGAGCTTACCCCTCACCCCTTGCGAGGTATTCTCCCCAAAAATCAGCTACTTGGGCTCCTGACCTCCTGACCTCTGACCATCGTCTTGGTACCAGGTACATGTCTTACCCACCGTCCACACTGTACTGAGTGCTCTGGCAAGAGAGAAGAGAGCAAGCCCTCTGCTTCTGAGAACACTGACCTGTCACAGACTGGCATTCACTCAATGTGCCCATCCTAGCAAGCACATCCCAGGAGCACTGCAGAGACCGGGCTTTTGGAAACCAGCCAGGGGAGAATGCTAAGCTAGAGTTTGACACTCGACTTATTTCAAGCAAATCACCTTCTAAGCCTCAGTTTTCCAACTCTGTAGACTAGGAGAGAGAGAGTATACACATAGTGACAACTTTATCACAGACTCTCAAGCTATCCAGAACACATGCTGGCACACAGTAGGCACCACCCTCTGTGGGGAAACATGAAGAAGCTCTGTTTTGGGGCATGGTAGAAATGAGGTTGAGGTGGGTCTGGCTGCCTGGGTAGGGGACCCTGGCAAATCTGTTTGTTCAGGTGTGGGTGGCAGCAGGAGCAGGCCCACCTCGAACCTGTGAACACGCATGGTCTGAGTAAGTGTTCAGTAAGGACTGTTGGTGTTAGGAAGGAGTCGGGCCCAGGAGAAGCCAAGAGTTTCCCCTGCCCACGGCACCCTCTCCCCGCATCAGGGGCTTTCAGGCAGCCAGCTGCAAAAGCAAGCCCAGAGGATTCCTTCAGCTATGTTGTTTCCTGCCCGCTGCCCAGGCCAGTGCCCAGGGCCCACTCGTGATTTCTGACTCACTTAAGTGTCTGAGACAAGTCTATCTGGCTGGCTCTTCAGACTGATTCAAGGTTAAAGGAAATATTCTGGCTGGAAATGGGACAAGGCAGATTGCCTGGCCGCCTGACCAGTGTTGATGATTAACCTAGAAGCCAACTTCCTGCCTCAAGCCCTCCCTTCTCTGTCTGCATGGCCACAGAGGGAGTAAGCAACAGACGCTGTGCTAGGGCCAACGGTGCTCTTGGGGCCTAGCCTGTGATAACAGGGATGCAGGGCCTCCTTGTTCCTGGAGGCCCAGGCTTCAGGAATCGATTGGTCCCTGTGTCTTAGAAATTCTGTGTTACCTCGGGGCAATTTTGAAGTCCCAGCACACCCTGCTCTTCATATTCAAAGCAGCATGTCCTTTGGGGCATGTCCTTGGCATGCCCAGGAAGCCTGGCAGCTTTCTGCTTCTGCTTCAAGGGCACTGAAGCTGGAATTCCCAATTTCTCTTAATGTGGACTTCTCCTGTTCTGAGGTTCACATCCCTTCCCTAAGCCAGAGGGCTGGTAACCAGGCCTCAACTTCTTCCAGGTGGTCAGGAGCCCAGCGATGCAGTGTCTGAGAGGGGCCAGTTCCTTCCAGCTCTGCCTCTTTTCTGTCTTGGTCTCCAGCCTGTCCCAGTAATGGCCCCTACCCCAGTAGAGAGCAAGATCAAGTGAGCCCCTGGGCCCCAAGAAGTGAGGGTCACCTGGAGAGTTGGTCAGGCAGAGGAAAAAATCTGCATCCCACGCTCAGCCCCCCTGTCCCTGTCACTCAGCAGGGACAGCAGCTGCCCCTCCCTGGCCTTGAGGCTGCTCTGAACCCTTTGCCCTACCATAGGAAATTTTGAGTTTTCCTCTCCACAGGGAGCTGGGGGTAGAAATTCTACCCAGTTCTTCCTCCAAGGTCTGGGGAGTGGCTGAGTTTCAGTCCAGTACCAAGCTGGGATTTGAAGACTGGCTCTCTTCTGCCAGTAGCCAGAAAGTGGGGCAATGCCAGGCCCAACATGGACTGGGAGCCTAGAAGCCATTAGCCAGATAAACTGATGTCTGGAGGGGCAGCTCCTAGGTGAGGTTTGTGCTGCCCCCTACCTCCCACAGACACCCCAGGTATGTATGTCTCCCTCGGGATATAGCGTAGGCCAGACAGGTTCAGCAGACCTGAGACCTCTGCAATGAATCTGGGCCCTGCTACTTTCTCAGTCCCTGTTGCCACTACAAGAAGCCAACATACACGCACGCACGCACACGCACACAGGCACACACAAAACCAAAAAACAACAACCAGCTTAACCAACAGATTTCTTTTCACAATTCTGTAGGCCAGAAACAAAAATGTGTCCGGCTGGGCTCTAGCACAGCTGTCAGCAGAGCCAGTCCCTGCTGAAAGGTTCCGAGGGAGCCATTGGCCGTCCTCTGCCAGCTCCCCGCTTCTTTCTCGATGTCTCACATCCACATGGCGCCAGTCACCTCCTGCTCCTCTCCCAGGGCTCCCTGGGGTGATACCCAGCTCACTTAGTGATCCAGGATCCTCTCTCCACTAAATCCCTCTAGTTATATATCTGTATGGCCTCTTGTCACAACTACTAAGGCCTAGAGGATCCTGGGATAAGGACCTGGGCCCATAACCCACTATCAACCACTGAGAACTGGGCTGCAAAACAGACTCCCATTCATAGTGTTTCAGTGACTGGGAGGGAAGGAGCTGCAGATATTTCTTTGGGCTAAAACGGGTCCTTCCTAAGCTTGAGCAATGTCCCTCTTTTGCTCAGAGACATCTCACAGTGCAGTGTTTCCTTGAAAGTCAGGAGCAAGGCTAAACTGAAATGCTGGTGTAAGGGGCAGGGCAAGCTTAGAGACCCACAGTAGCCCGGGTAGCCACAGAGTGCCTACCCAAAGCCAGGTGACGGTAAAAGAAGCCCATGGGCTGGGAAGAACTAGAGAGGGCTCTGAAGTGTGCTAAGGGCATAGGGAAGCCACAGGAGGAGAGTGGTGTCTGCTACGACGGCACTGTGGGCTTGGAATGTGGTGGCTACAGAGGCTGGCATTATGCAGCAGGGGCAGGGGCTGTGGTCCTGACCCAGAGAGATGATGCAGACTCAGTTCTGCCCTCCACATCTAGGCGCAAGGGCAAGGTCAAATTCCAGAGTCCCCCGGGCTTGCCCTGGAGTGAGCTCAGAGGGCAGGAGGGCGGCGACAAAGCGAGGAGCAGGCTCCCTTGCTACCTCTTCTCCATACTCTGCATCTGCAGACTGAGGGAGGTGAAGCTGGCCAAGAGGTCCGTCACTTCATCCACCTGCAGGGAGACAGCCAGGCTGACCCAGGGGGCATCACTGGGCAGGGAACACGGACATTGCCCCTCTTCAGGGCATACAAATGCTTCCCCCTTGTGGTGTTTCAATGAGCAGGATGGGGTTGGAGACTTTTGTGTTGTGCGCAGCAGAGTCCTCGACCAGTGCAGGACCCTGACACCAACCTTTCTCTCTGCCTATGGGTTCATCTTGGACATCACGTGTTCTGGTACTGCCTCAGAGAGCGCACACCACCCACTTCAGCTTCAAGGATATAGGCAGAGGCTGGGAGGGCCATGGTGGTGGCAACACCCTAGGTCCTGTCGTTTTTCTGATACATGGTTCTGGCTGCATTGGAGCAGGGCTGGACTGGCTGAGGCTCCTGCCTAGTCCTGTGGTATAGCTCACCTGTTCTTTGGTACTTGTCATCTGGAGGCGGGTGCAGAGGTCATCTAGCCGTTCTCGCTGTTCATGCCGCCCCAGGCGCTCAAGGTACTCCCGTAGCATGTGGATGATCTGGAAGGAGATAGGGAGCTATAGGCTAGTGGGCAGGCACAGGCAAATTGCCACTGTTACTGTAACTGTTGGGCATTGGTTCTAATGCTTTGTCTTATTTTGGCTCCCAAAGCCATGCCCCAGATGCCTTTGATCTATAATAAAGAATCGCCATACAGCCCATGGCTGGGCAGGGAAATAGGGCGGGATTTTTAGATTGTGTGGGCAAAGGACGGAGAGAGAGGAAAGGAGGGGAGGATCGCTATGACCTGGAGGGAGAAGGATTAGCAACATAGGTGGAAATGGAAAACAGCCCTATGGGGGTAGTGGGGTGGGGGTGGGGTACCCAGAAGGTAACAGGTCAGCAAAGATAAAACATAGATTTAGAAGGTGTTAGGTGGAGAGGATTAGAAATGCCCAGCCATTGAGCTAGTCAAGGCATATCAAAATTAGGTGTTGTGTGATACTGTGTATGTGTGTGTTTTTCATTCACAGATATACAGTTCTTGGGTGGGTGCATCATGCTCGAGCGACAACCCCCCAGCCAAAATGGTTTAACAAATTCACTATTACACATAACAAAGGAGCAAGGGTGTTGGAGTCAGTCAGATCAGGAGCCCTAAGCCAGAGGCAAGCTGTCTGGTGAACATGGTACCCATCCTAGAAGGAATCACTCACCTGCTTCACCTCGAGGCGCACAGCCTCTAGGCACTGGGAATGACCTTCCTGTAGGATGTTCAGCTTCGACTTGGCCAGGTGTAAGGGCGTACGGCCAGCTCTGTCTAGGGCATCTACACGGGCCCCTGTGGGAACAGGCAGAGGAGGCATGCTGGGGATGAGATAGAGAAACGGGGCGGGGGGGTAGGGGAGAGGGAAAGGGGCCACGTACCTCCTCGAAGCAGTGTGGTGATGACAGGAACATGGTTGGTGCAGGCAGCTGTGAAAGGAGAGAGACTTAAGGACCACAACTGTGGGGATCAAGGGAAGAAAAGCTGAGTCTCTGAGTGTGGCTGTGCCATGTTATCTCCTGAGACAGGGTCACTAGGGCGGTATGCCCTACTGAGTAGGCCTCAGATCAAGTCCAGTTCTCTTCCTGTGCAGCTGGGGAAACTGAGGCATGGAGCTAGGACTCATTATAATTGATGGGGTCAGTCAACAGCAAGGCTGGGGCAACCAAAGGGCTCAGAACCCACTTCCTTGCAGAGCTGTCTGCAGCCAGTCCAAGGATGCACAACAGCCCTGCCAAGCGCATAGCCTACTGGGAATGGATGTCCATGGGACAGAGGCTGTGGGGAGTGCATATTTGTGGTACAGGCCCTGCCAGGATGCTAGGAGATCCTGCTGGGAACCTGCCGAAACCTAGGCTTTACATGTCAGAAGTCTAGCTTGTGGTGGCTTTTGAGGACTTACCCAGGTGCAATGGCGTGTTGCCCAGACCATCCTGTTGGTTGGGGTCGGCCCCATGGTCCAGGAGCAGCTGCACTGAAGACAGAAAAACCCCACTATACTGTTAGAGGTTCCCATCAACTATACCTCACCCCGGAGCCAGCAAAGTTTTGCTTAGAGTGTAGAGTGAATTGGAAATTTCTGTTTTCTTCCTTGTCCTGTCACTAGTGCCATACATGGCCTTAGATGACCCCACTACTCAGGGATAGACCTCATCTTATTACATCATTTCCAACTACAAGGCTACCTGTAACAAAGTACCAGGCTGAAGACGTTCATGTCCCCTTTTATTTGGGGCTCAGAGTAGTTGCTTTGCGGACCAATATCAGTAGGAACATACTTGGTCTAATAACTATAAACATTCCTAAGTTTGAAGATGAGATCAGGGTGTTCAGTGGTAACCTGGACAACAGAGGTCAGAGGTTAGGAACCACAAGCTGAGCCAACAGCCTTATTGCTGACTGTGCCTGTCTGTCTTCAAAGAAACCAGCAATCTCCACTCGAATGGAGTGCAGAATCCAGACACGACTTCCCATGTTGTTGCATGCATTGTTTGATCTATAGGGTGCAGGACTCCAAGGGTCAGGAACCAAGGACTCTGGGAGGGTCTCTTTGCCTCTCGGTCCTATCTGACTGAGGAGAAGTCTCCTGAAGGTATTTCCTATTCCCCCTGCAGCGGACAAGCTGCCATGAGAGCCAGGCACAGACGATGCTGCACTCCATGAACAATCTCTCCTCTTTAGCAGCCCTAGGCTACCTCATGGTGCCAGGGCTTGCCAATCACCAGCTAGAATCACCTTGGTTAAGGCATTGTACAAAGAAGCCAGGCCAAGTTTCACAAAAGAACAGAAGCTAATTCCAGAGGGACTGGTCATAGATGAGATATAAACAGTAACACTGTCACCTTTCTAGAAGGAAACAGAAGGCCATCTTTGTGGGGTAGACAAAGATTTATAAAGAGTCACACAGAAAACTCACTAACTATAGGAAAGAGCAGCATGGAGCCATAGCTGGGCCTGGAGGCTCAGGTCTGTGATTCTAGGGCTGAAGCTAGGGGGTTTCAAGTTCAAGGCCTACAAGAGTTAGGTAGCATGAGCTCAAGGCCAGCCTGGACAACTTATGAAGACCCTTTCTTAAAATAAAAAGTAAAGTTGGGAGCTGGTGGCACACAGCTTTAATCCCAGCACTCAGGAGGCAGAAGCAGGAAGATCTCTGACTTAAAGGCCAGCCTGGTCATCAGAGTGAGTTCCAGGACAGCCAGGGCTACAGAGAGAAACCCTGTCTTGAAAAACAAAACAGAACAACCAAAACAAAACAAAGTGTAGCAGTTTGAATAAGCTTGGCCCAGGGAGTGGCACTATTAGGAGCTGTGGCCTTGTTGGAGTAGGTGTAGCCTTGTTGGAGAAAGTGTATCATTGTGAGGATGAGCTTTGAGAGCCTCCTCCATTCCTCTATTTGTTTTTGGAACAGGATGTACAACTCTCAGCTTCTCCAGTATCTGCCTGGATGCTGCCAAGCTTCCTGCCATGATCATAATGGACTGAACCTCAGAACCTATAAGCCAGCCCCAATTAAATGTCTTTTGTAAGAGTTGCCTTGCAGTGGTGGCGCACGCCTTTAATCCCAGCACTTGGGAGACAGAGGCAGGCAGATTTCTGAGTTCGAGGCCAGCCTGGACTACAGAGTGAGTTCCAGGACAGCCAGGGCTACACAGAGAAACCCTGTCTCGAAAAACAAAAACAAACAAACGAAAAAAAAAAAAAAAAAAACAAGACCAAAAACCAGAAACCAAAAACCAAAAACCAAAACCAAAACCAAAACCCAAACCCAAACCAAAACCAAAACCAAGAGTTGCCTTGGTCATGGTGTCTCTTCACAGCAATGAAAATCCTAACTAAGACAACCAGGGATATAGGTTAGTGGTAGAGCACTTGTTAAAATGAATGAGGCCCCTGGATTCAATCTCTAGGACAAACGAAAGAAAAAGAAAAGTATAAAAAAAGTTGGCCCAGGTTTGTGCACTCCTAGCATTCTGGAGGCAGAGGCAGGGGGATTAGTTTATGGTCATTCTCAGCCACACAGCAAGTGTGAGGCCAGCCTGGACACACACACACTCACCAAGCCCGCCATGGTGAGATACATCGGTGATCCCAGCACTTGAGGACTGTTCCTAAGGCTTCCTTATTCCAGACCCCTGCATCCCGAGGCATGCAGACAGCAACCCCCCCCCCCCCCCCGCCCAAAGCTTAGAAACTGTTAATGCCTTTCACCAGCTCTGTTGCCTCCCAGGACTCACCAATCTGGTCATTGCCATTGCAGGAAGCAAAATGGAGGGCTGTTCGGCCTTTGTCATCAGCTGCACAGGGATCCGCACCATCTTCCAGCAGCTGCTGCACTGACAACCAGGATGGGGGAGGGGGAGAAGGGTGACAGAGCAGGCGTGTTAGCTATGCTGCAGTCCCTAGGGATGGGCAATGCTCAAGGGCCCCTCCAGAGAAGCCATCCACAGATCACAGAAAAGTTGGTCCCTCCTGAATGCTGGCCCTCCAGAGACTTCTAGCCCCGTGAGGAACTCTGATTGTCATGGCAATGGACTGTGTTTAAGCTATGTTTCTAGGGATCAGATAGAATGTCAGAAGGGGCTGGCTATCTCCATAGTAGGATCTGAAAAGTCACAGTAATTCTGGTATAGGCTGTGGCTCATCCCTTTGTCTGCTTGGATACATGTGCATTCCAGCTGGACACAGCTGCCCAAGCTACTGGCTGGTACTTACTTGGTTCTCAAGAAGTAGCAGCACTTGGAAGGGGAAAGAGCACAAGCCCCAGGGACATAGAAAATCCCAGGCTAAGCTAAGCAAGGAAGAGCTGTACAGCCATCATTGTGAGGCGGTGGCAGGAAGTGGGCTGGGAACAGCATGAAGGCCTGGACTTGCAGTCAGTCACCAGAAAACGGGCAGCAGCAGCAGCAGCACCTCTGCCCTGCCTAGCTGCAGCACTGCTATGATGGCATAATGGCTGTGGTGTTCCGTCTCTGACAGCTCGAGCCCCTGTAAAGGGGGAGACATTATGCACTAATGACTATGTCCACGCAAGTGGGGAAAATTGCTGTCAGTCATTTTTGAGTCAGTGACATTATAGGCTCTTTCTCCCAGGAGCCCGTCAGGGATCCGAGTCCTTGCAGCCAGAGCAAGAACTGTTTCCTGTCCATGCGGCTCTCCCACGCTGAGTCAGTCCCCTCTTTCTCTCCCACACCTCGCCCATGTTCATCCTGCTCCTGAACAGCAAGAAGCTGTGCTCACTGCACAGTGTACTCAGAGTTCTGACCAGCATCATCCTCACAGTAGCCCAGCGAGGCGTCACATCCACGTCACAGACCAGGACAGTTTGCTCATTGAGACAGCGTAAGGTTCAGGGGCCACAGTGACCCAGGAGACAAGAAGCAAAGTGTATCACTGCCATGTTTTGTGTTCGGTCTGGGTTTTAAACTGGTTGTTACTGTATAGTCGTCCTCATCAGCTATTTTACAGGCTTAGAGCTTTGGTACGAGGCATAGTGCCCTGCTCAGTTAGTGTTGGTGACTGGCTGACTGGGTGTGGTGGCGCGCTCCTATAACCATAGCACCTTAGAGACAGAAGGAGGAGAACCACAAGTTCAAGGCTAAACTGAAACCCACTAGCCCAAACCCTATTCTCTTGCACGTACTAGAGACATTAAAGGGCGGGGCGGGGGGGGGCATAGACAGGAAGGCTCAGTGGGTAAGGTGCTTGTCACCAAGGCTGAGGAGCTGAGTCCAAGGCACATGGTAGAAGGAGGGAGGGATTCACAAGTTGTCCTCTGACATCCATAAGCACACCATGACACTCACTCCCCCCAATAAGAAAGATTAAAATAATTTTTTTTTTGTTTTTTGTTTTGTTTTGTTTTAGTAAAACTTTCTAAGGTGATGCTTAAACATATTAAAACATTCAATTTCACGGCAAACAGATCGAGCTGTGAGGTGGACAGCCCTCCTAGGTCCTGGGCCTGGTGACAACTGCTTTGCCAAAGGTAAGGGAACCATCTGGAAGCAGGTTCCTGAGGTAAGCCCATGCCTGCTGGAAGCAGGCTCCCGTAACCATGGGCCTGCACCAGTGACAGCTTTGTTCATAGTGTATGAGAGTGCACGTCCTATGCTGTGCATGTAGACTGCAGAGGAGGACCAGAGGAGGGCATCAGGAATTGTGGATCACTTGCCATCTTTTTTATAACACGAGGTCTCTTTCATTGAGCCTGCAGCTTCCTGTTCCAGTTCAGTTGCTGTCCTTCAAACTCCTAGGATCTACCTGTCTCTAATCCCCTAAGGCTGGGGTTATCGGGACAGGGAGCCATAACTGACATTTTCATATGGGTCCTGGGGACTTGAACTCAGGTCCTATGGCTTTTTTTGTTTGGTTGGTTTTTTTTTGTTTTTTGAGACAGGGTTTCTCTGTGCAGCCCTGGCTGTCCTGGAACTCACTCTATAGACTAGGTTGGCCTCGAACTCAAGAGATCTGCCTGCCTCTGCCTCCCAAGTGCTGGGACTAAAGGCATGAGCCACCACCGCCTGGCTGGTCCTACGGCTTTTATAGCAAGTGTTCTTACCCACTGAGTCATTCCCCAGGCCACCTATTATTTTTATCTCCCTGTCTACCCCAGGCTGCTTTAGAATTTGTTGTGTAGACCTGACTGGCCTTAGTTTATGATCCAACTATCTTTGTCTCCCTAGGGCTGGGACTGAGGGCATACTCCACCACACTGAGGTATGAATAGAGGAAATAATCTGAGGACTAAAAGATCTGAAATCATGAGCCCCTCCTTAGGTGCTATTTTGTCTAAATAGTCTGTGACAGAAGTCTGACAATACAGCAGGCACAGTCAACAAGCACCCCATTTCCCCTGACACATGGGAGGTATGATCAATGGGTTAAGTCTTTAGTAGTCGTAGTAGTAGTAATAGTAGTATTTGTCCTAGAGTAGTCCTTGTCCCTCTGATGCTCTACCTGAGTTAGGGAATGTTTGGAAGCATAGATAGAAAGCCAGTCTCCGTGCTGTGATGGGAGCCCCGCCCATGCTTGGCAGGTGCTCTGTAAATAACAGGCCTAAATCAGCACTCAGGAGGCAGGCAGATCTCTGAGTTTGATGCCAGCCTGGTCTACAGAGTGAGTTCCAAGACAGCCAGGGCTACACAGAGAAACCCTGTCTCGAACCTCACCCACCCCCCCCCCCCCCCACAAAAAAAAACAAGTGCAAAAAAAAAAAAACCACCACATCTAAGGACCAGCTACTGAGCAGCTAGAGTTGCCACCTGTCAGTCAGGTGGAATGTGAGCCACAAGTTCCAAAATGGGCACTTGTTCTTTGCTGTGTCCCGGGGTGGGGGTGGGCGGGTGGGTGGGGGGAACAAAACAAAACAGACAGACAGACAGACAGACAGATAGACGTGGTTGTTAGGATCAGGAAGTGCACAGAATGATGAGCACTATGAGACCAGGAAAGCTCCAGGTAATAGAGGAGCTTGGCAAGGGAGTGCCTTGCTTCCATTTCCCACAGTGACTTCAGAGTCAATATAGTGAGCGCGCTCCAAGGGAGTGAGGGTGAGCTGGCAGGCGGGCCAGGACAGGGGACCCCTCAGCCCACAGGGACACACTCACCTGTTTCTACATCATTGGCATTGGCTGAGTCCCTCAGCCTCTTCAGAGCTATAAAGAGAGAAGTAACAGTTAAAAAAAAAA
>JADRCD010125980.1:0-10327 GCA_019843815.1 Montemys delectorum
TGTGGGACTACGAGATGAAAAATGGTAAGTTTTCCACACCACGTTCGTGACGTTTGTTCTTGTGCGCTCTGAGGCGTGAACAAGGAAAGCCTGAAATGCACACTCGACATGGCCTGACCTAAAACACATTACACTAACTCTTGGGTGGTCACGTGGCCAGGCCATCCCTCCTGCGGGAAGGTTCCAGCCCCACCTGCGGGGACCATGGAGACTAAAGGATTCCCATGATGCTTCTGGGAAAGACCGGATGAGGGGAGGGGCCACAAATTGAAAGGTTGGTTGGGCGGCTCCGTAGTGTAGATGTCCTCTCCATCTCAATCTGGGGTTTGTTTCAGGAAGGGCTGATGGAGCCTGGGTTGTCAGTTCCAAATTCAGCCCTCACTCCCCGAAACAGATGCCTTTGTCCCTGCTGGCTTCTTGTGGCTATTGTCCATTATCCGGGTCGTTCCCTGGTCGTTCAGAGTATGGCTGGGTTGTTAGCAGGATAGCATTGCCTCTGAGTTCTAATTTTACCCAGACAATGTAACCAAGTCTTTACACTTAGTGTCCTTACTTGTGAAATATGGTGACAGTACAACAGCCTCCCACGCTCCTTAAGTTTTTGTTTCTGAGGTTTCAGTGAAGCCATGGTTGGCTGAGGTTCAAAAGTACTCGATGGAAAACTCTAGAAATAAACACTTTGTAAGTTTTCAGGCGTATGTTCCTCTCAATTGCATGATAAGATCTCATCTCTATCTAATTCATCTTTTACAGGATGTGTGGCTTCGACCACTGGCCACCTTTTAATCACCCAATAGTTAGTTGTCTTGGGTACCAGACCAGTTGTCATAGTAGCATAGCGCTATGTTTGAGTAACCCCTTATTTTACTTAACAATGACTTCACAACTCAAGAGCTTTGATTCTGACAGTTTCACTGCGGGTGAGTGATTCTGGGAGACTCCTCAGGCTCAGGACCCAGGCTATTTCATATGACTCGAGGGTCATCTTGTTCCAGAGGTTTCTTGGATCATCCTTCTAGAATAAGTATCCTTTGACTTGGAGTCCAAACCCCAAATCTAGCATCTAGCTCTCAATAGCTGTTTTTCCAATTAATTTTTTTTCGATGCTAAAGATTAAACCCAGAGCCTTGAGCATCCCAGGCAAGCATACTATACTGCTCTGTACCCCCAGCAATATGGAATATTAACAACTAATAGTTTATTTTATGTGTATGAGTGTTTTACTCATATTATGTCTGTGTACCACCTGCTGAGGTAAAAGAGGGAGTCGGATCCCCCGGAACTGGAGTTACAGATGGTTGTGAGCCACCATGTGGTCCTGGGAACCGAACCCAAGTCCTCTGTAAAAACAGGTGTTTTGAACTGCTGAGCCACCTTTCCAGCTCCAAGTGTACGTTTTAAAAATGTTTTTCTTCTGTATCTCCAGGAGAAACTTCCGGAAGGTCAACTGTGAGCAACTGCGTCTCACTAGGCTTCTCCAACCTGATCTCTCCAACACCCCTTACTGGAGCTGCCCAGGTTTAGGGACTGGAGTTCAACAAATGCCCAACATTCTCCCTGTGTTGTTCAACGGGGATCAGACAGCTGCTTAGGGCTGATTTAGATGCGAGCCAATATTTGGATAGTAAAGATCCCGCCCCCAACACCCACGCATCCAGAACCTTCCTTCTCACCAGGATCACTGTCCTGTCCCTTCCATGTCTGAACAGGGTAGGCAATGGCAGTGACTTGTACCTGCTGTGGCCAGCCACTGTTTAGCTGGAAAACGAGCGCCACCTGCTGGCCTGGAAGTCCCATATTTGGGTCCGTTTCTACGCTTAACGCTAGGACCTACAAATAACTCCCCACCCATCTAGGGAAAACTCCTCAACCGTCTCAACAATGTTGCCAATTAGATCTATCTTTGACTAGACAAAAGGAGCCCACCCTTGAGCAAGCTTTAGAATCTCAGAATCGTTATAGGCACCTCGGCAAAGCCCATACAGTCTCTGGCACAGAGTGGCCCTAGTGCTAAACCTCTGCTCCAGTGAACACGACTACACAGAACTCAAGGAACGACTCCTCCACAGGGCTGTGGCCTTGAAGCCACAGGCTTTACCCCACAGCTGATATGACTTGCAGGCTGCTGAGGGAGGAGCATTTGGAAAGGACATGATTCAAAATAGTCTCCTTATTAATCTTTTTTTAAAACAAAACAAAACAAAACTGAGCATCTATTTCTCATTAGTGAGTCCAGAAAGTCTCAGAGAGAAACAGGACATTCGTGGAACCTGCCTCTGGTGTCTATAAAGCACTTTTCAGTGTTAAGCTGTTTGTGCCACTGTAAAGGTTTGATTGTTTGTTTGTTTTGAATTATACTTCATTCTTTGTTAGGGGATACATCCATGCGGAAGTTCTCCCAAGGAGCTTAGAGAACAACTCTTAGGAGGTGCTTCTCTCTTTCCACTGTGCAGGTCCTGGAGCTCCAACTCAGAACACCTGAGACCAGCAAGCATCTTTACACCAGCTGAGTGACCTCAGTGGTCCATTTGTGTCCCTTTAAGATTGGGTATGTAGGGTCTGGAGAGCATTGACTGCTCCTCTAGAGGTCCTAAGTTGAATTCGCAGCCACCACGTGGTGGCTCACAACCATCTGTAATGGGATCTGATGCCCTCTTCTGGTGTGTCTGAAGACAGTGACAGTGTACCCACATAAATAAATCTTTTTAAAAATTGTGTATGTAAATCTAGAGGACTCATTTGAATGTGTGCAAAGCAAAAGCCAATGTTGCTATTTCTGTGACTCTGCTGCCTAGTTCTGATTTGATTTTTGAAACAGGGTCTTACAATACAACCCGTGGCTGGCCTCAGACTCACTAATTAGCCTAGGCTAGCTCACAATGCCATCTCCTATGAGCATCACCACACCCAGTTCAGCGTAGCCTCAAGGAACAGTGACAGGCATGCAAGCAGTAATAGTTTCAATGATAAAGTTGAAGCACTTTGTATATTTTATGCTAATCTCTTTTATGGAACCCTCTTGCCATGTAAAATCTGATGTATGGGTTCCTAGTATAATTCAAGACTTGACCATTTTACTTGCCACATTAGCTCACTGGGGTTTCTTGAAGATGGATATTAAGCAAAGCAACCTGAGAACTTCAATGGTTCAGGAAGTCCAACCCGACTGTTGTTCCCATCCCAGAAATGACCATAGGACAACACTGATTGTAGCCACAGAGGTGATGTTTCTGTTGGAACGAAGAAAAGACAAATATGGTTAAAAGGAGCCTGAATTGCATGAGCTGTCACTCGGTGGCTCACTCGCTGGCCTATGGAAGGGACATTCAGGCGTAATCACTGAGTAGTGCAGACGTTTTATGGTTACATTGCCAATTTGCAGTCATTCAAAACAACAGCTTTTCATAAATTGCTCTGTTTTGGATGTTATGAAGATATTTTTAAAAATGGTTTAATGGTTTATTGGTCTGTTAACTGTTTCATCTTTTCAAATGACAGTGTGTTATATCTACACACACACACACACACACACACACAGAGAGAGAGAGAGAGAGAGAGACAGAGAGAGAGAGAGAGAGAGAGAGAGAGAGAGCAAGCAAGAGAGAGAGAGCAAGAGAGAGAGAGAAAGAGAAAGAGAGCGCACAAACAGCACAGTACGAGTTGTTCTTTGTGGAGTTGCCTCAGGCATGGACATTAGGAACTATTACAATTGAGTTTTATAAATAGGAAACTTGCGTAAGTGGCCCCAGTAGATGGCATTCTGGTTTATAGAAGGGTTGGGAAAAACATTCATAATATTAAAGTGTCAAGCTGGGAGGGAGCTCTAAAGGGAGTTCCCTGACTTGGGTACGGGGAGGACAAAGATGGCCAGCTAAGAACACCAAGATCAAGAGAGTGAGGCTCAAGAAGTCAGCTTGGTGAAAGGGCCTGAGCTGAGTTCAGGAATCCTCAAGGCTGCTTCCAGGAAACTCCCGTCCCTTCCCTAGAGGAACCAAGAAAACTGCAGCTGCCTCTTTGACCTTCTGGGGCTACTGAGGCAAACTGCCCCAAAGAAGGAAAATTTCCCCAAGATTCCATTGTAACTTCCCTTTATATATCAGCCTATGGAAACAAAGGAGCCCAGAGAATTAAAATGTCCCCGGGAATCCCATGCTTGGGATTGCCCCTGGTGCCAACCACAGGAGGAACTTGCCGCCCAGAAAGAGATTTTCCACAGTGCTGGCAACTTAAATCAATAAATACTTCTTGGTTGTTTAATATTTTCTAAAAAAAATGTTGTCTCTATCCCAGAAAAGCAGAGAAATCTAAGGCTCAGTGCACTTCTGTTCTAAGTTATTCTATAGCGTGCAAAAGGCTGTTTTTGGGGGTTCTCCTTCCTGAGAAACCAGACTTTACAGGCTTTTTTTTTTTTTTTTTTTTTTTTTTGAGATAGAGTCTTAGGTAGACCAGGTTGGCCTGGAGCTCACAGAGCTCCACCTGCCTCTGTGTCCTTAGTGCCAGGATTAAATGTGTGTGCCATTAAGCCTGGCATACACAACTTTTGACTCCATTTAAAATTTTTTTTCATTTCATGTGTTTGAATGCATGTACACGTGTGCAACTTGTGTGTGCCTGCTGCCCTCAGAGGCATTGGAAGAGGGAATTTGATCCTTGGAACTGGATGTACAGAGGGCTGTGAGCTAGCATGTGGGTGCAGGGAATTGAACCCAGACCCTCTGCCAGAGCAACAAGTGCTCCTAACCACTGAGCTCCCAGCTCTTGACTTTGTCTTGAGTGTAAACACATAGATGACTCTTGTCCTTGATGGGCACACCACTACCATCTGTCCAGTGCCATCCACGAGCCACTGACAAGTAACTTATGCCTAGAAATAGAACACATTCCCCTCTATAAATGTACTAGAGTAATCTGGGGCCATACGGACACATGGGTGCATTAAAATCCTATTGGGAAATCCAGGCCCCAGAACTATCAGATGCACCAGACCAAGAAAAGGTGCCCCTGCCTCACCTGGCCACATGAAGAAGAGGACACTCAATACTGCCATGGCCATGGACCCACTGACCTATCACCTGACACCTGGTGAGTACGCTAAGGGACCAAGAGGCAGAGAACATCTGACCCCTCTAGAGGCTAACTCAAATGCATCTGTTTATCCTCCCGTTGTTTGTTTGTCTGGATCTGGTCCTTCCCTTTCTTTACAGGTTCTAAGACCCCATACCTTAGCTCTCCAGCTCAACTCAGCCCTGAGACTTGGCGGAAGCCCGTGTCTCGGTGGCCTCACGCTGCAGAGGTGTCTCAGCAGGTTTACTCTGACCCAGTGCCCTCTTCCCCAGACATCCTCTCTATAGCCCTATCAACCTCCCATGTCTGACTCTCACACGGGCTTTCTTGTCTTTTTTTATTTATTTATTTTTTCGAGACAAGATTTCTCTGTATAGCCTTGGCTGTCCTGGAACTCACTCTGTAGACCAGGCTGGCCTCGAACTCAGAAATCCGCCTGCCTCTGCCTCCCAAGTGCTGGGATTAAAGGTGTGCGCCACTACTGCCTTCACCGAGGCTTTCTTGAGCTCTGTTGCCACCTCTTTAGCCTTTGCTAGCTGTCCTTATAGCGGTCGATAAGAAAAAGTGATTAGGACAACACAAAACATTTGATACGGATTTTGTCACAAGAAAAAGAAGTAAATACTTGCTGTTGATTTCTGCATGTTGACTCCTTCCTCAAATAATTTTATTTTAAATATAATTTTTCTTCCTCTGTATGTGTATGTTCAGGCACGGATGTTCACATGTGTGGTTGCATGTATGTACATGCAACCACACACGTGTGGAGGTCAGAGGCCAAGTGTCTTCTTCCCCTGTTTTCTACATTTCGTTTTTTGAGTTGGTGGCAGCGGGGATGTCTCTCAGTGGGTCTGAAGCTTGCTGATTGGCTAGAAGGGATGGCCAGCAAGCACCAGGGATCACTTCTGTCTCCCCAGTGCCAGGATAGCAGGTACTCGTGGATGCACAGAGCTTTTTATATGGGTGCCACAGGTCTGAACTCGGGTCTTCATGTTTGTACAGAAAGCAGTTTACTGTGATGGTTAACATTACATTTAAAGCTTAGACTTACTATACTTGAAAGACCAAAAAAAGAAAGAAGAATGTTAACATATAAGCCCCTAGCTGGTACAAGCTGTAGCCTGTCAGCCCACTGACCTTTCCCCTTAGCCGTTGAAGACTGCCTCTCAGGTCTGTGACGGTTCTTTCCGTTGCGATCAATACAGAAGCCAATTGCACCAAGGAGAGCAGCAGATCCTCCTGGACACAGGGATGCCTCACTCACTCAGTTGAAGGCCATGAGGAAAGTCTGAGGTCTCACAAAGAGGAAGAACATTGACCTGATGACAACCATAGGGCTGGCGACTGCAAGGCCAGACCCTGCTGGAATTTCTAGCCTGCAGCCGATGGCCTACCCTGAGACTTCCGACCTGCATGTTGCATAGCATTTTTACTTCAGGATCCTTTGGGACTTGGTCCCAGGGCCTCCTCTACCCCTACGCCTTGGATGCCTGAACCAGTGAGGCTGCATTCCCTTAGGTAAAATGCTGTAGTATTCGCATGTAACCTTCAAGTGTTCCCTTTCGTATATTAAACCACTTATAGATTACTTTCAATATGCAATACAATGTCAGCGTTGTGAAATAGATGGTGTACTGTGTGCTGTTTAGAGAAAAATCAGGAAAAAAAAATGAAATCTGTCCAGGTTCAGTAAAAATACAATTTTCTTTTTTAGTTTGTTTGTTTTTCCAAACTAGGATTGGCTGAATAGGTCAATATGCACTATCGTATGTGTGTGCATTTTGTACATACATGTGTGTATGTGTGTATGTTCTATGGGTTTTTTTTTTCCTTTTTTGAATCTCAGTGATGCTTGGAAGGTGTTCATCGGCATTTGTAAACTACCAGTGAGTCAAACTGATTGATGGAAGAAAAGGGGTTGCTTTTATTTATTTGTTATTTGGCATTTTCTTGGGATTAAAACCTGCTTAATACAAATGGTGAGTTAGCTCTCAGTGGTTGGTTGGTTGGTTTGTTTGTTTGTTTTAATCTTGACAATGTTTGAAAACTGATCATTGGTATTCAAGAAAAAGCTAATCAAACTAGTAGATGAAAATACCTGACCTGTTTATTGGTATTTTATTCATATTTTGGCTTCTCATACCCGTTTACTTTCTACCAGAACCTGCTTACTATAAACTTTGCGCTAGTCCCTTGGCTGAGCCTCTCCTGGGACTGCAGGGTTTTCTCCAGCGTCCGCGAAGTCCTGGGCTTTCCAAGGCTCTTCCTTGATGCCCTCCGCACTCTGTCCTTCCCTTCCCTTAGTTCCCCCCTCTCTCCCTCCGGCCTCTCTAGACTCCATTCCCTGACCTTTCCCTGGCCATTCAGTCGTCCCAGACAGCCCTGGTTCTTCTCCTTGTGGGAGTCACCTTTCTTTCCTCTCTGAGGTCGTCTCTCTAAAGGCCTTCCCTCCTGTGGAGGCTGCAGTGCACAGCGGGGAGTACCTCCTGTTAAATGGGCTCCGAGTAGCAAGGGCCTCGTGACTCTGAGGTCTGATGCCTTGTTAAGAGCCTACCTTGTCTGCTTTATCCCCATCATAGCCTGTAGGCCTCACAACATACCACCGTTTGGATGGTAACGATCAGGTTTGGTAAGTGTACACATTTCCACAAGAAGCCAATCACTGGCAAGGAAGAATCTCAGAGGGGAACCAAGACCGCTCTTTCCAGCGTGCAGCTGATGAGGAATGGGTTTCGGCACCCTCCTGGACCATGGGCTGAGAGATCATGGGATGGGAAGAGCACAGGGGCCTTTTTCTGTGCTCTCTAGTGCTCCCCATATGGACTCGTGTCTTAGTTCTCTCCCAGGTAGAGTTCCAAGGGCTAAACAGCCAAGCATTTGGGACCATCCAAGAGATATGATGTCGGATGACCTTAGGCTTTCTCCAGGACCACTACCTCCTTATACTGCAAAGAAAAAGCAACCACGCAGTGTCCTTTTACGTGCTTGAATCATGAGATGAGGAAATGACGCGTGGCACGCAGTGAGGTGGAGCCTCTTAGACAGAGAAAAAACATCACCAAGAAATGTAGCCTGTTATTTAGAGATAGCCGGCAGAGTGAATCCCAAGTGATTTTCCAGGCTATTGTCATACAGTGGGGACCTTCTCACTGTCAACAGAAATTACTACTTGTCTCATCAAAGAGTTACTCGAAGCACATGGCTGTTCATCTGTACCCGAACTTCTATGAGTGATCACTGTACCAGGAAATTTACTGGGATATTTACCGACCAGATGTGTCTAACTGGCTGCCTAAGGGTCACATGCAATGAGCAAAGAGACAAGAAGAAACAGGATTTTTAAAAATGATGACTGTCTTGGGTGAAATCCATACCTCTTTGAGAAGCACATTGTGGCTCACACAAGAGCTACTTTGAGCCTCTTCCAGTGACTGTGTGATGAGGTGGAGCAGTGTAGACCACCAAGATGTATTTGGGTCTCCTGTGGCACAACTTAGCTGTGTTATCACCAATGCCCCCCCCCATTTCTCTCCCTACCCCCTCTGTCTGTATCTCTCTCCCACTGTATTATTATTTTCTTTTTATGTGCATTTATGTTTGGCATGCACATATGTCTGTGTGAGAATGTTGGATCCACTGAAACTTGAGTTACAGATCATTGTGAACTGCCATGTAGGTGCTGGGAATTGAACCCAGATCCTCTGGAATAGCAGCTAATGCTGCTCTTAACCACTGAGCCATCTCTCTAGCCCTGTGAGGAGTCTGTTGAGGAGGCTCTGGACTTTTAGTTTGCTCCATCTTTGTTGTTTTCTGAGATAACTCTCTCTGGTTTCCCTTCTGATATAACCCAGGTTAGCCTGGATCTCTTGACAGACAACACCCTCACCCCCCCACCCCCGCCCCGGCTTCTGCCTTCCATGTACTGCAACTACGGTGGAACACCACCACAGCAGTTCAAGGGCACTGCTGTTGTATATGAGGCCTTCCTCCAACCGGGTCAGAGACCTAAGCTTGAGAAAGAACTGGTTGAGCCTAGTTCCCTTGTTGGTATCTGAGCCTGGTTCTCTCACCTGTGATCCCTGGCTGCTGCTGCTGTGGATGGCCATGCACAACTGACCTCTTCTCCATCCTTGGCCTGGCTCTTCCATTATTTACACTCCTCTTCCACTGCTTGGAGGGAAGTGCTCCTCAGTCTGTGGTCCATCGTGGTACTTGCTTCCTTTCTGTTCAGCTGCCCTCTCCCCTTAGCCGCTGTTCACCTGACCTCTGCTCCCACCCCCTCCATTCAGTTCCTGTCTTCCTTTGTCACCAACATCAACCCAGGAGAGTCCACTAACATACTCCCACCACCACGTACACATGTACGCGCGCACACACATTTACACACACTTTGTTTTCTCCTACAGCATTCTTTTTATCTTTCTACATCCCTTGGCTCAGCATCACTAAGGCTTTCTAGGCAGCAGGCGTGATTCGTGTGCTGCTGTGTCCTTCCTTCACAGAAAAAGACCCTTAATAAACACTAAATAGCCTCACCAACGTCCCCAAATCCACAGTGACTGTGACTACTGGCTCCTACCTTCCACCTAGTCGGGAAACCTTGCTGATTCCAGCCACAAGGGCTGCACATCTCAGGAAGAGGCAGTAAAAGGAGGGCTGACACCTGTGTGCATCTTACTTTTCCAAAATTACAGAGGGAGATCATTTTCAGAAGGTTGCCTGTACTGCCTGCAGCATCTTCTGTGCTTGAAAGCTTCCAGGATTAATGAAGCCAGCTCGGGAGATTCAGTGTCTTAGAATCCCTCTCTCCCTGCATTCGCCAGCAAAGAAGCTAGGCAGTTGGGGCCTACCTAGCTCTATTCTTTGCTTGTTAAATGAGACCTCTGTATTTGTAACACTATACTTCCCCCTGGTGGAAATAAACAGGCTATGCTGATTGTAATCTTTTTCAGGCAGGAGAAACAAGCAAGGAAAATGAAACTGGCCGGAGAGGGCTCAACAGGAAAAGAGTGTCATTGCCAAGCCTGGTGACCTGAGTTCCATCGCATTTTCACCTCCACACGTGTGCACACAGGCAGCTACACACACAGCCAGTAAGTGAATAAATGCAACAACAATAAAAGAAAGAAATCAAACCTCCTTACTTGCAGGCTTTAAAAAAAAAAATCCCAGAACTTACAACTTCTTCCTTATTGGTTCTGTGCCTGAAAGGTCTCTCTCTCTCTCTCTCTCTCTCTCTCTCTCTCTCTCTCTCTCTCTCTCT
>JADRCD010125981.1:3324-18802 GCA_019843815.1 Montemys delectorum
TCCTCCTCCTCCTCCTCCTCCTCCTCCTCCTCCTTCTTCTTCTTCTTTTTCCATATTTTCACATTTATCTTGACTATAACCTCCCTTCATTCCCTTCTTTTCAGAAACCCCTAAATCTTCCCCCTCTCTCAGATCCACTTCTCCTCTTTACCTTAAGAAAGGAGAAGGCCTCCCAATGATTATCAACTGAAGAAAGCATAACAAACCAATAAGAGTAGGCATAAATTCTAATATTAAATTTGGACTAGGCAAACCAGTAGGACAAAGAGGGTCTCATGAGCAGGCAAAGGAGTCAGAAACAGCCGTACTCCTGCTGATAGTAGTCTAGTCCAAACTAAACAAGCACAGCATGTATACAGAGGAATTTATACAGACACATTCAGGGTCCATGATTGAGGCTTCAGCTTTTGTGAACCTCTATGAGCCCTGCTTATTTGATTTTGTGAGCTATGTTCTTATGGTTTCCTTGGCCCATCTGACTCCTGCAATCTGTCCTGCTTCTGCAGTTGGGTTTCCCAAACTCTGCCTGGTGTTTTATTGTGGGTCTCTATATCTGCTCCCATCAGCTGCTAGAGAAAGAATACCCAGGATCCAGAAGATGGATGACTCAGAGACTTAAAGTAGAAGCAAGCATTACTGAAAAAAAAATGTCTTTGAGATGATTCTTATGTGAAATTGTGCTATGCTCATAAATAAGAGCCAAGGACCTAACTTTAAAGGACTGAAGTTAGATGTCATCTAGAATGCTACTTTACGACACAGAGACAATATAATGAATTGTATTTGATAGTTGATTTTTATTTTATTTTTTACATAATGATGTTTATAACAATTTTATGACAATTATTAAACACACACACATATATGTATATATACATGTATATATATATATATATATATATATATATATATATATAATTGGTGTTGTCCATTATGCCTACTATTTTATGTTAGACTACATGTGATTATAAATTATAGAAAGCCTAACTAATGGTTACTTTAGCATTCTGTATGTTACTTATGTGACAATAGCTTAGGTGGTTTGCAAGGTTATGCAGCAGTCTGATCTTTTCACCTATCAATCTATATTTTGGCATGGTTATTTTAAGAGAAAACCCTTATTTCACAAGGCATATGTTTTAAACTCATCCCATGTCCTTTGTTTTGCAATAAGTAGTATGTTATAGATATTGCACTGGAAAAAATGCCTTCCCAAATTCTCAGATTTTAAATTCACTGATAATTTCAGTTGATTTAGTCATAGGAATATCAGTTCCAGAACTCTGTCATGCTTCCTCACATAGAGCTTTACAAAATAATCCCTCACTTATTTAGAATCCAGTTAAAAGTATTTTAACTTAATTCTGTGATTTTTCTCAGCTATGGATGTATATGCCTCCAGTACATTGCTAAGGGGGACATTCCCCAGGTCTTCTCAGAGCCACTTCCTGGGGTCTCTGATCCTCTGTAATGTGCTGACAGATGATTCCCACTGTGACACCAATGTCGTTAAATTGAATGGGAACCCCAGGAGACAGCAATTGTCAGATGGAAATTAATTGATTATAAGTGCTCTGTCATTGTGTTGTACTCTGAATCTGTAGCTTGTTAAAACCACTGATTATAAAAATAAGGATCTTATTTTTCTGCTGTAGGTTATATTAATGAAAAGCTGCTCTTAAAGTAGTGATCAGTGAACATCAATCAATGGATAATAAGAAATTAAAGGAGAAGTTAAGTAACCAATCATGAATTAAGAGCATACTTCAGTAGTTGGAAAAGCCATCTGCTTGGAGCTCCTAAATGTCAAATTTTTTTCATAGAAAGCAAGGTGAACTCTGTGTGGCTGTGTAGCTTATATTGCCCTGAAAATCAACAGATCTTTGCTGGAAGGAAGATTTAGACAGAAGCTGTTTGTTTTGCAGAGCCTTTATCTTCTGAGAAATCTTATTAGAAAGGTATCTTAAAAGAGTTACCATTGTAACCAAAGGGGACAGGACATCAATACTCCTGCTTTTTATTATCTTTCATAACTTATGAATGAAGGTTCTGAAGCTGTCGTATTGAAATATCCACCAGTACTCAAGTGTTACAAAACTATTCCACCTTGTGAAATCATATCTTTGTCTTCATGTTCTTAGAGATATGTTAACTATTTGTATCATTGTAATGTGGTCATTAATGGTCTTATCTTTCATTCATAACATTTGATTAATTTGTGATGTTAGGAAGCTCATATTTACTGAGTAACAATTCTGATTAGACCTCATCTAATCAGGCCACCAGAAAGTCAAAGGATTAAGGAATGGGTGGTTTTGGGAGTGAAACCTGCAACTGAAAACATTGTGAATACCCTATATCCATGTAAAGAAAATATTAAACTGAATAATTTATTCATCTTTTACTTTTAAAAATGCATATTTTTCTAGACTATTGTGGAAGAATTGATATTAGTACTTCAGTTACTTAAAGCTCTACAACTAGGAAAAAATGTCTAGATGAGGCAGTGGAATAATCATGTAGTTAGGATATATCTCTACTGGGTTTAATATTTGGGATGCAGGTATGTACATATAGCTTAATGAAAAATATATGTAGCTATGATTTAAAAGTGCATGTTTAAAAGAATGCCGAAATCATATTTATTTATACCACTAAATATTTTCCATGATAATTCTTCACATGAGACTATCTTTAGAATTTAAAGCATTGCGAGTTTAAATATATAATAAGACAAGAATGTGGAAGAATAACAGCTATTAGGGGATGTTAACTATAAGCAAAGCATGCACAAACTGACATACAGTTTCACAAAACTGTCAGGTTATACACTGACCAAATGTTTAACAGTATTTGGGAGTGACAATGGATGTGAATGTCATGATTCAATCCTTCATATGGCATATTGGGTAATACCAAAATAAACCAAAAGTGGTTGCATGGCATTCACTTAGAACTATTCAACTCTTGTTATATGTGCATAAGTGGTCTCTCTAGAATGATTCCATTGTTAGGCTGCAGTGAGAAAGTATCATTAGGAGATTTGTCCAAGATATTTATTGGATTCTGCTTGCATGTTCAAGCCCTATAATGATGCACTGTTTACATCTCCTATGCATTCCTTTATCTCTCTCTCTCTCTCTCTCTCTCTCTCTCTCTCTCTCTCTCCATATATATATACACATATATATATATTCATATATATGTCATATATATATATATATATATATATACATATATATATATGTCATGCCCACCATTTTTGATGCCGAGGATAATACAAATGTAGTTTAAATAGATGCCAGTGTCTCTTGTTTAGGGAATAGTGGTGAGGAGAAAAATATGAACAGATACTACTTAATTTTGTTCCCAATGCTGGGATTTCAATACAGGACTCTGCAGAGCTAAGAGGGCTTTAGCAATTTCAGGCTTTGGTTTCTGTTTGTTTGTTGTTGTTTTGTTTTGTTTTCAGTGAAGGACAATGCTATACTGCTTACCTTGTTTTTGAATTCTGTATGTAACACAGGTATTTCTTTAGCTCATTATCTTCCATTCTCCCTCTGTAAAAGGTGCTGGCACTAGAGATGATCTTCTTTATGCCAAGTTGCAAATTATTTTTCCTACCTAAATATGTTTTATCTGCAGTTAGTTGAATCTCAGGATAGAGTCTGCCTAAAGGGAGAGTTGACTATAAAACAACTTAATTCAGCTGTATAAGTCCATTTTATTGAGAATTGATCCTACGTCTCCAATCCCCATGATTATTTCCTTCTTGTAATCCTGAACTCACAGCTATGCTAATGATAGAAGTGGTATGTGTTAGAATATATGTCAACAGGATCTCCCTCTTTTCTCTCCTCTTCAGATACTACAACATACTCCACTGAACGATCTGAGCACTTCAAACCCTGTCGAGACAAGGATCTGGCATATTGTCTCAATGATGGTGAATGCTTTGTGATTGAGACCCTGACAGGATCCCATAAGCACTGTCGGTAAGCCCTGCAACAAATAATGTAAAGTGTAGACTCTCATTGAAGACCTGAGATGGACGATAGTAGTCTGCCTCAACTACACAGCATCTGGGTGTGTACAGGGCTGCTGTTTTAGTGGAGAAATCAATTTGAAAGGAACAAGTCTCATACCTTGTTCTTGTTTGAGGAAGAAACAATAGAAATACAATAAAGGTGGTTGTGTTTTGTCTAACAAGTCAAAGAAGATTTAATTCATATCTGCCAATTTAATTGCGGTAATTATTTATTCTCTGAAGCACGTGTTTATGATTTGAGATCCACGGTTGTACTGTAGCACTCAGAACTAATCCTTTCCTCATAGATAATTCTTTCTTGCAACAGTATGGACTTCGGTGAGAGATACAAACTGTTCATCTTAGACAGAGTGTTGGTGTTTAATGTGAAGCAAACCCCAGAGGCTGCACCTGTGTCCAGAGACAGCTACATTTTATTATGATTCTGCCCACACTTATTAATTTCATCCTTTTTTTTTAAAAACACCTGCGATGAGGATCTGTTCTGCAGCAAGACATTGTAAATGAAATGATCGTCCTGCTAGAGCCCGGATAGAGAAGCACTTAAAGAAAATTCCCAGTAGATTCAGGAAGGTGTTTAATTGGCTTTCAGAGACACCAGGTTATATAACTACTAAAAATACAAGCAAGAGAAGATAAACAGTGCACTTCTAGACACTGCCACTTTAAGTCTCAATAGAAGAATCAAATTAGCATTCAAAATATATTTCCCACCATGCTTTTATTTCCAGCAGTACCCTGGTAATTTGTTTTTCCTTGCAATTGTACATGCTTCAGTGACCATATGTATCCACAACCCTTCCCTCTCCTTTATTTACTCTTCTCATATGACACAGTTATTAAATTAATTATGCTGAATCATGAAGCATGGAAAATTGTGACTTTTTTCTCTCTATTGCTTTATAAAACTTTATTCCTATGTTGTTTTATTAAGATGATTCAGAACAATATGTCTTTTAGATGTTGCTTTAGAATATGAAAGCAAATCTGGCTTGGTTCATGAACAGCCATGAGTTCATGAGGAGGATGTGTGGCTACTGCCGACAAAGCTATAGGTGTAAAAGAATGAATCAATGGTAGTAGAAGATCTCTTTCTTGTCTCAGAGCAAAGAGAAGGCAGTGCTTCTTCACCTAGGAACCTTGGATACTCAGCTTCAATGTTGCTGAATTTTTTTAATTGCATGACCCCTTCTCTATTTTCTGAAACTACTTTGATTACAAAGCGCTCATTTCATTTCTACCCTCTCACATCTAATGTAGGAATGATTTCATCCTACACTTTTTCTGTATTTGTTATGCTCCCAAGAATGCTGGTAAGTAACCTACAAATGACCTTAATCTCTACAAGGAAAATGTGTAGGCATACTTTTCAGAGCCTGGCGTCTGTGCAATGTCTTTTAGTGACTCAAAGTTAACTTAGTCCACATGATGAGGTCATGGTATGGAAAATAGTGCTATGATTGGTGCCATGGTTTCTTCCTAGGCAGTCATAGGCTAGAAGCATAGTCCTCAGTGCACTGATTGAAGTGATGGCTTTAAAGACTGAGAGACTAGTAACTAGGTAAGTAGGCCATGAAAGTCCCACCCTTGTGAATAGATTAGCATTATCTCCAAGAGTGTGTCAAATTCAATAAGAGAGGATATGTTTCCTGAGGAGTAGGTTGTTCTGAATAATAGCAACCCAACTTCTTTCCTGCCGCTCAACAATGGTCACATGTGCACCCTTTTATCTATGGTCAGTTCCTTCTTTGTTTCTCTACCACAGTGTGATGCTGGCACTGATCCTTATGATAATAGCACCATCTTGTTTTGGCTCCTGTCTAGATAATCATAAGCCTTAATTTACAAGTTACTCAGCGTCTTATATCTTGTTATAGTAATAGGAATAAAAAAAGGGGGGCTGTCAATTAAAGCTGACTTTCTTATCTACTAAAGAAGAGAAGAATTAAAAGAAACCACTAACGGGCAATTTTCTGATAGTGTTTTACCACAAAGATGGATCAGATCTAACCCAACCAATATATGCCACTATGAGTCATCTGTTCTAAAGCTGAGTATACAGAAAGGAACAGAATGATTCAAAACCTTTTTACACATATGGTCTTACTAGCTCCTTAAAGTTATGAGTATATTAGTCTTCAATTAAAAAATTTTAATTTAGAGATATTAATTATGCAAATTATTGGGGTTAATTTGGGTTATTGGCATTTCCATATATGTATACATTATTCAACTACCATGTCCAGTGTCCTATGTAGGTCCTTTCTACTTCACCCTCCAACACCTTTCCCTGTTCCTAAATTTCTTTTCAGTTTTGTTCCCTATTCTTCCACATTTTTCCTGTTGCTATTGTCCATTATTTGATTCCATACTTTTATGGTGCATTAATTTTCTAGTGTTTCTAAGGTCATGATATGAATACCAGAGCCCACATGCTTGCTATTCATCTCCCAAGATTTTCTGTGAATAAAAGGCACACATTTGTTCCTGCATCAGCTACACTTAAAATTTCTGAAGCAAGTATAATAATATTGCATCTGTGTCACACTCTACGTAAGTAGTATTACATTCACTCTTCTCCCATTTGGTAAATGCTTAGTAAACATTTTCTACCACCAAGATCTTGTTGAATAAATACATACAGAAATGAAGTAGGATGCTTCATACTTCAGAAATAGCTTCATATTTAGGAAATATCAGACATAATGTAAAGTACTTGAGAGTGACTGGCGTGACACAGGTGGCGTCTTTATGGTGTGTTAGTTACTAGAAAATGTTTCAAGTAAAATAAGTTCCGATTTGGTGTGTTTGAAGAGCAATATAAATGCATGTATCTGTATCAACATTCTAATACTTTTTTTCAGATACAAAATACTGTGTAAATCAAAATCTGAAATCAATTATGATGATGTTTTCTTGACGTTTTAAAAGTTGCACTGTTAGAGGAAATGACACAAACTCTCTTTCCATGTTGTTAGAGGCAACCTCACCCTGACACAATCTTTCCTTGATAAGAGAACTAGTAAAAACATGCAGTAGACATTCAAAGTATACTTCATCAAACAAGTATGTTTTCATTCAGATTTTTGTGTGGTGACACATGCCTGTAGTCCCAGCACTCTAGAAGCAGAAACAGAAAGCTCTCTGAGTTACAGGCAAGCCTAGTCTACAGAGCCAGCTCTAGCTCATCCAAGACTACACAGTGAGAGAGCCTGACTCAAAAATTAAACAAGAAAAAAAACCTGTATCAAATGGAAAAAGTATTATAATAAGGAAAGATTGAGGAAAAGTCATCATAATGATTCTTTTGAAATATTTCATCCTATTTATCTATTTTTATAAAGATTTCAGGGATGAAATGAAATATTAATTCATATAAAATACATTTGTTAAATGTTTAAAGAAATACTAAAATCTTAGAATAATTGGAAGGATGTAAATGTGAAATATGTGAATAACTAAATATTATTGATTCTTTTAAATTGAGACATATTATGAAATCAGACATCATCTGCACACTAATTAATGAGGAGAGTCCACGGTTTTGTGGGTCAGCCTATAAAACAAGGATGGGAGCCAGAAAAACATAAATGATTCGCAGGCAAACAAAACCCATAAGCATATATTTTTCCTTACTTTTTACATGAAAGGTTATCAGTGATGACAAGGTTAAAGTAGAAGCAAGTAAATGAAGCCTAAGGAAGATAAATAAGCTTGCATATTTATGCATGTCTGCAGCTAAAAGGACATTTGAACAAAAGTAAATAATAAAAGAAAAACTATGCATAACATTGCTTTAGATCTGAACATTTGAAACAGCATTTTTAAAAAATTATAGCATATAAAAAACAACACCAAAAGATATGAGAGAACTGACCAGCTAATATTGCAAAATCTTAACAGCTATTAGATCTTCCATAATATCTTAAGGATGAGATTAAATTGAATCCAATGGAGAGAGTGGAGAAAGGAACAGAACGTAGTACTTCCCTCAGATGAATTTAGATAGTAAGTTAATACACGAGAACTAACCTGACCTCACAAGAGATAGAACATGTCTTTTACTCTTGGGAGTGGTGGGCATTTCTTGATTCTAGCTTAACCTATATTTAATGATTGTTAAAAGTAAATTCTGTTCATACATAGTCTTCAAAATTTCCCATAAGTGTACACATTGTTAAAAATATTTTTTCACAAAATTTGATTCTGTACATTCAAAAGTCATTATTTTTAAGAGCATAACCTACAAAAATTTATGTGTTGAATTATATTTAAGAATGTTCCTCAAATTTTTATTTGTCATTACCAAAAGAAAGAAACAAGGAAGATCTGAGTTTAAATATGCATGTATATTTGAAAGTATCTGTTCAGTTAGTGATGAGTCTCCAAATGCTTTAAGAGGGTAATAGTATTCATGTTGTCATGTTGTATGTGAGAACTAGAATATAAGGCAAAACTGAACATACTTTATTGTGTTCATCTCAAGCAGCTTAGTGAATAGACAGGGGAAGGTTTGTAATTATTTTCTTGTTAAAATTGTATCTGTTTTCTAAGGTATCTGTATATTACCTGTATTTACTTCAGGGAACACTTGGCCTAAGACATTTCTGACTTTTCCATTAAGAGATACCGAGTATCCCTGTCTCTGCTAATCAATGTCATTATATTTCACTATCATTAGGCTGATAACAGAACTTTCAATTAGGCAGTTTCACATTAAACCAATTTCATTTCTCTTTGAATGTGCCTGTTCCTTCTTGTTAATAATTTACAGATAGTCTTTATATCATATTTTGAGAGTCATATAAGTGGATATAGTAACAGAAAGACATATCTTACAGGAAATGGAGAAGAGAACATAGGAAATGCATCTCCAGAGATGTCTTAAATTATTTTGAAGAGAAGTTAAGTATCCCAGTGTCTACTTGTTTTCAGGCCATATCTAGAAAACAATAGCACTTGAGAAGCAGCATCTATAACCATTGCATTAGTGGGAAGGAGGTAGAAATTGTCACTAACATGGCTAGACATCTGAATGAGCCTAATGTGTTCTAAAGGCAAATTTGCTTCCAAAACCTCTAGCTCTATTCAATTGAAGCTCATTAAATGTTACACCTGTCTTCCTGGTGGAGGGGTAGATTTTTTTCAAAGCTTGGAAACAATCACATTTGACCTGGACTTGAGTGAACATGGTCGTTTTGGAAATGATGCCTGAGTCGTTTGAAATGAAGAAAGCCAGCAACTTCTGCTCTCACTGACACTGAAGGGCTGTTGGACACAGAGCAGGAGGTGTGGTGAGAGGTGGGGTTGGAGAGGGAAGGCAGCAGCTAGAATAGAAAGGGAAGCCCTGGAGGCCTTGCTTCACATTGCTGTGTCTCATTCTTCCTGAGGAGGCTTTGAAACCAAAGCTCCCAGTTTTGTGGGAATTGATTGAGAACAGTACAACAATGTCTCTGTGCTCTAATATATAAAATTACAGGACTAGCCTGGTGAGATCTTTGCTCTGTCACTTTGTAGGTCCATTAGCTCTTCAGGATAGCGAGGGTCCTCTTTATCAAATGGTTCTCCAGTAAGTGCTCTGAGAGCAGTGGATAATGATTCCCTGTGGTTGAAGAAAGTCAGAGTGAAATGGGGTTCTGGCACACATCTCTGGAAGGTATCGACAAGGCAAGAAAGGCTGGAGGCTGCTATGCCTGAAAAATACACCCTCAGCCATAGATCCCTTACAGACTGGGGTTAATAACAAGATAAAAACAACTTAAACATTCATTAAAGAAATGCCCATGAGACCACAATTGCCATGGCCTACATATGATTTGTGTAATTTGCAGTATCCATGCCTAGAATAGGTGACCTACTGATTACTCTTGATCAGAAAAAATGGGTTGAGCTGTACTAATTCTTCTCTGTGAGTGTAGACTGTCCAGATAGGCTCATTAACTCAGAAATCAAACAAATGTGTGTGATATCACAATTTCAAGACATTCATGAAGTCCCTTGCCTCTTTATGGTTTCCCTCATTTGGTATGTCCATAGCCATAAATGTTACACAAATGCCATGGGAAAGAAATCCATGAAGGAGTAAAGTAAAACGGAGTTTATTTTTTGAAGTCTCACAGCTCATTTTAGTGGTTTCTGACATAATTGTCAACTCTAGCTGAAACAACTCACACTTTCTTTTACTTTTTGGGTGTTTCAAAACAGATTCTTTCTTTAGTCTTGGCTGTTCTAGAACTAGCTCTGTAGAGTTGACCATAAACTCATAAGGATCTACCTCCTTCTGCTTCCCAAGTGAGGGATCACAGGCATGTGCCACAACTTCCAAGCCTAAAAACTTTCACTTTCAAAACTTTCACATATTTTAAATTGGTTTTTCTATTGCATCATTTTTGACATACATTTGTTCTTTAAATTTTGGTTTCTTTGTGTGAGTTAGAGTTTATGGGATGGGAGACAAATTTAAGTTCTCAATAGTAAGAGTCTAGGATTAAAGCTTCATACAACTTTCTACTGGCTAGATGGCATTTTCAAAAGTTATTTAGCTAAAGTTTTCAGTCTACTATTTTAAAACTAAAGATGAATATCTACCCTAAAAGACTGATAAAGTATTTAAAATTAAAAGCATAGTATGGAAGCATGATACTTGATAGTTTTATATCAGTGTACATGTGTGTGGAAGTGAGTGTGTACATGTGTATGCATGTGTTTGTGCAGGTGAGTGTGTGTGTGTAGAATGCTTTCTCTTTGAATTCTCTTTATTTGCTCACAATGAAAAGCACCAATAACATATTTGTGTAAGTCCTTTGAAAAATGTTGTATAGATGTTATCAGCCTTATTTAATGAGAATTCTTCAGTTTAGAACTTGAATGGGGAAACTTGGGAAACCTCCAGCATTCTGAGTCCTTAGGTTTCCTGTTATAAATTTTGTACCTGAGAAAATTAGCAGTGTATCATAATTTCTCCTGTTCATCCATTTCTTGACTTTCTCCACTTCTTTTTGTACTGGATCTCTAGCAGTTAGAGAAAAAGATGATTTTATTTTCTTACTTAATCAAATTAACCTCCCATGATTGTATTATTAACATGAAATGAATGTTGACTTTTCCATTCTGTGAAGCAGTAGAATGGTCTGTTGACTTATTTATTTCTTTTTTGGCAGAAAAATTATACCTCAGTGCAAAGATGTACAGATTAAAAAATAATGACTCCACTCATAGAAAATATATGATTCAATAGAATGAACTGTTTGCTTACTTTATTCTTCTTCAAAATAATTTTTCCCAAAGTCTGGCTATTTATGTGCTTTAATGTTCAGAATAAAAAGTGACTGAAACCTTGCAGAAGAAACAAAGTGGAAAAATATCTGAAACGCTGGATATTTCAATATTAAATACAAACAGGTGATGGCCAGTACGTGAGCCATACTAGATCACTGGCAGGTGGTACATTGCTTTGGATAAGTCATTCTTAGTTATTTGCCGTTGTCAGGTTACAAACTAAGCTTGTCATTAAATATATAACAAGCCTCCCCGAACCTCATTTGTCAGCTGTGGAATGTGAATGGACATGACATTTTACGGCACTGTTGTTGAAGTATCATACATATGAATGTGAACTGGAAAATGTAAAATGAACTGAAAATACAAAGCTCTGTTGCTGTGTGGTATGTAAAATGATCCAATCAATTTGGGGGTCTGTCTCTAATATTTGATGATAGTGCTGTTAATTAAAACACTCTTAAAATCAATGTAGAACTGTTCCAGACAATAGAGCCTGGAATTTACCTGTCATGTGACTTAATCAAATTTTTCTTGTAGCAGCTGATGAAATCAAGAAGATCTATAGTTCAATGGGGTTTTTAAAATATTTTTTCTACTTGATGATTTTATATATTTTATTCAATCTTGTTTTACAATCCCACTCTGGTCCACTTTCTGACTGTTCCTCATCCCATACCTTCTTCCCAATCTCAAAACGGATGTTTCCATACCCCCAACCCACTCCTATCCCACCGGACCTCCCCATTTCCTGGGGCCGCAAGTCTCTCAAGGTTTAGGTGCTTGTTTTTCTCACTCAGGCTTTAATTAAAGGCTGAATAAATGGCTAAGTGGCTCTAAAGCATGGACTGCTCTTACAGAGTGCCTGAGTTCAGTTTCAGTTGTCAGCACCCACATCATCTAACTCACAAGGACATGAAACTTCAAGTTTCAGTGTATATAAAATAAAAAGTAAAATGAATATTTAAAAATTACTCCTCTTTAGAAAAAGTAAGTAAAATATGGATTCTTATGTCCATGAAGATATGTAAGATAATTTCCCTTTGGTATTTTGTTTTGCTATGTTATGTTTTAATGATTCCCATAAGATCTGACTCATTGGAGTCAGCATCCACCTTTAACTAACAGAATGGCAAAGTATTTATCTTCTCTGTGACTCATATTTTTATCTGCTAAGTTGCAAAAATGTTACTGCTTTATAGGATCATTGAGAGAGTAGCATAGAATGAGCACCATGAGTTGGAACTTAAGTAAAACATATCAATAGTAAGCTACATCTTCTGACGCCTTATTTGGCCCTATTTACACAGCATTGAATTCATCTCCTAGCATCTTTATATATACTCAGAGCCAGTGTAAACAGAGAATCTTGTTCATAGGGCTCACCTTGAGTCCCGCTATCAGATGTGAAGAAAGCTAATTCCTGTCTATCATTTTCAAGAATAGTAATGACTGACAGTGTTTGAGGAGCACCTTTTTAAATCAAGCATCATTTTTCAAACAGTAGACGTGGAAGAATGAAGAAAAGGGAGGCAGCCCTGTGTTATGGGAATTCTCCCATTCCACAATTCTTACAAAAAGAAAAAAAAAAAGAAACAGAACAATTCTCCCTCACCAGCCCCTCTGTGGGCCATTCTGTTTGAGGTCCTGCAGACACATTTTTCCACAACACCCAAACATGGAGGTTGACTGGTAACTACTTTTCCTTGGGAGCTACTGGCTCCTAGGAAGGTTAGAAGATGCTAGAAGACCTCCATATACAGAGATGAAGTCATGTGCTGATATATGTCCTAGGTTATAAATAGCAAGTATGTCATAGATATCATCAGCATATACCAACATACCTGTTTTTTGGACTCAACAGGCAAGTACTAATTCCAGTATCTTCAGGCTTAACATTTCCACTAGCCCCTCCTTCTCCTCCTCCTCTCCCTCCTCCTCTTCTTCTTCTTTCTTTCTTTTTTATTGCTTATTTTATTTATTTACATGTCAAATGTTTTCCCCCTCCCCAGTTTCCCCTCCACAAGCCCCCTATCCCCACCTCACTCTCCCCTGCCTCTATGAGGGTGCTCCCCTACCCACTTCTGCCTCAGTGTACTAGTGTTCCCCTATCCTGGGTCATCAAGTCTCCCTAGGAGCAAGAGGTTCCCCTCTCAGTGATGCAGAAAGGCAATCCTCTGCTACATATCCAGCTGCAGCCATAGGTACCCCCTGTGTACTCTTTGGTTGGTGGTTTAGTCCTTGAGAGGTCTGGGGGTAGGGTGTATGGTTGGATGATATTGTTATTCTTCCTATGAACAAACTCCTTCAGCTCCTACAGTCCTTGCCCTAACTTCTCCATTTGGATCCTGGCATTCAGTCCAATGTTTGGCTGTGTACATTCACATCTGTATTGATCCAGCTCTGGCAGAACCTCTCAGGGGACAGCTGTACTGGGCTCCTGTCAGTAAGCACTTCTTGATATCAGCAATAGTATCTGGGTTTGGTGTCAGCAGATGGAATGGATTCTTAGTTGGGGCAGTCTCTGGATGGCCTTTCTTTCAGTTTCTGCTCAGCAAATTTCCCCTGCATTTCCTTTTGACAGGAAGAATTCTGGATTAATATTTTTTGAGATGGGTAGATGGCCACATTTCTCGACTCGGGGCTGTGCCTATTCACTGGATACGGTCTCTACATGTTCTATCTCCCCTTTTTTGGGTATTTTGGCTAATATCGTCCATGTTGAGTCCTGGGAACCATGTCGAGTTCCTGGCATCTAGGACTTTCTAGTGGCTACCCCCAGTTCTGCTTCCCCTATTACTATACACCTACTTTCAAATTCCTGACCCTCTGTATTTCTCCCCTATCTCCTCCTGTATCTGGACTGCCCTCCTTTTCCCCTCCAACTCCTCTCTCCCTTCCAGATCCCCCTCTCCCTTTAATTTAATAATCTCCAGATATTATTCTCTTCTGACTACTGAGTAGGACTGTAGCCTCCACACTTTGGTGTGATTTTCTTTCTTTTTGGATTTCATATGGTCTGTGAGTTGTATCATTCTTAGTCATCAGGAAAATGCAAATCAAAACAACCCTGAGATTCAACCTCACACCAGTCAGATGGCTAAGATCAAAAACTCAAGCAACAGAAGATGCTGGCAAGGATGTGGAGAAAGAGGAACATTCCTCCATTGCTGGTGGGATTACAAGATGATACAACCACTCTGGAAAACAGTCTTGTGGTTCCTCAGAAAATTGTAAGTAGTTCTACCTGAGGACCCAGCTATACCACTCCTGGGCATATACACAAAAGATGCTCCAACATATAATAAGGATACATGCTCCACTATGTTCATCACAGCCTTATTTACAATATACAGAAGCTAGAAAGAACACAGATGTCATTCAACAGAGGAATGGATACAAAAATGTGGTACATTTATACAACACAGTACTACTCAACTATTGAAAGCAACGATTTCATGAAATTCTCAGGCAAATGGATGGAACTTGGAAATATCATTGTGAGTAAGAAAACCCAGTCACAAAAGAACACACATAGTATGTACTCACTGATAAGTGGACATTAGCCATAAAGAAGCTTGGAGTACCCACGATACAACCCTTCTTCTTTAAAATCACTCTGGTCTAGAAATCTCCATCTCTTAACTGCTTGAAAAGGAATCTCCAAACTCTGGCTAACTTTAGACCACTTCTATCCATACTTCAACATAATACATTCCAAGCAGCCATACAGATAGTGATCCATGATCTAAACTTACTTTATTGTGTGTTTTCTTGAGACACAGTCCGATTATGTAGCCTACCTCCCTTCAAATTTGCAATTGACTTTTGTTACTGCCTACCATGTGTCCATGCTATAGTCTCTACTTCCTACTTAACTCTTAAACTTTTCCAATATAAGAGGTAGTTTTGCTAATATTGTCTGTAAACTAAGTGAAAAATCAATAGTATGTTGTGTTAAAGATGATATACAATTATTACAATACAAATGAAATTAAAATTTGTAGGAAGTCAGGCCTACCATATGACTATATGTTTCCTTTAATATAAATTCTTCACACACACACACACACACACACATACACATACACACACACACACACACAGAGAGAGAGAGAGAGAGAGAGAGAGAGAGAGAGAGAGAGAGAGAGA
>JADRCD010125987.1:0-21553 GCA_019843815.1 Montemys delectorum
AAATCAGGTGTGGGCATAGTCTCATGATGTTCGTCTTAATCAAGGTGACAGACAGGTTCAGTGAGAAGGGTAAAAGAGAATGATCTAATAATGAAGTGCTTGTTCCTGGAGAGCAAGAAGGGAGAATTCCAAATGATCTTCCCACAAAAGGATACATTTTTGAGGTGAGAGGGTCACCCTGATTTTCTCATTGTTCACTGTATACTGCATCATCCTGGGAAGACGTGGAGTACGGACACGGGGTACAGACACAGGTTGTGTGAGCCCCTACACTTATACACGGGGGTATAAGTGTGAGCCCCTGACACATTCTCAACTTAGATGGCAGAGAATGTGCTTTGTCTGAAGATTTTATAGTTAATACAGACTGAAACCTGGCAATTTTTAAAAAGTTTTCTTGCCTGCTTCTAATATAGAAATTTTTCCAATGGATATATAATAACTATACATACATATGGGGTGTATGTGATTTCAATATATGCATATAATTTGTAATGAACAAATGAGGGTAAATGTTATATCTTTCACCTGAAAATATATTTTTTTTCTGAGTTAGGGTCATTCAAATGTTTTCTCCAGTTTTGAAATATACCGTAAATTGTTAACTGGTCATTCTACTGTGTTACAGGAGCCCAGGACTCTCTTGTCCTGTCTAACTGTAACTTTATTTGTTAGCCAACCTGTTCTCCCTGACTCTGAGAACAACTGCATATTGCCAACTTGTAATTCTTCATGATCTTGATACTTAATACTTCACAAGACTTATAATTGCTCAAAATGAATGTACTAGCAATCTATTCTTTATTTAAATGTTCTTGATGTGCTCGTAAAATTTTATCTCCAGTAGATTTATATTATGGGCAACTGTTTCTTCTGATATTTCTAATTAATTTGTATTTCTTATACAAACATATTATATTCAATATATAAATTAAAATTCTTATCTAGAAATGCTATAAATGGATGAAGACAAAAGTGATTGAAGAATTTTGACTCTAGAAACTGTAACATTTTTTCATATTTAAATTTCATTTATTCAGATGTTTACTCTTGTCCTACATAAGTGTCCAGGATCAGCATACATTACAATGTCATTTTTGACGTATTTGGCAAGAGGGAAAACTCAGCTTAAGAATTTCTTCCATCAGATTGGCCTGTGGGCGTGTCTGTGGGATGTATTCTTAATCCCCCAGTAGGCAGTACCATACCTTGGCAGACAGGCCTGAGCTGTGTAAGAAAGGTGAAGGTGAGCCTGCAATCAAGCTAATAAAAAGCATTTCTCCATGGTCTCTGCTTCAGTTCCTGGTTCCAGGTTCTTGCTGGAATCAGGAAGAAATCCTGTCCTGCCTTTCCTCCAAAGCTAAAGAGAAAGGAAACCTTTTCAGTTCCCCAGATTGCATATGGCATTTATTCAAGCAACAAAGCAGCAATCTAGAACAAGGGCTCAGCTCACTTCCCCGTTTCTCTTGTGGACTGGATAAATGAAGGTAAACTTCCACAGCAAACAACATTCTTGCTTCAGTTCAGCAGTATCACTGAGGTCATTAGAAATCAGACAGGAGTCCTATATAAACTGAAGGAAGACAGAGTGATGTAGCAATAGATGTAAAGAAAAGGTAGGGGAATGCGTTACGTGAAAGAATGGAAAGTTTTTCTCCAGCACTGCACAGGGGACAGGTGTCCTGATTATGAACCATCTTTCTCTTTACACAAAAATATCCCCAAGGAAGAAAAGGGCACTTTTCAGGGTATGCCATTCGGATTCCCTAAGGAGGGTAATCATCTTTGCTCTGTTCTGTTATTACCATGCCAGCTGCTGACTGCTCCCAAGCTCCCACACAAACCCTTTGCCACCCCAGTGTTCAGGAAGGAAAGGCCGGGCTGGCTCTGGGCTGTGGTGGTATAGCCTGCTTTCCTGCTTTCCAGCTCTGTGTGTCTAAGTGATACTGAACTGCCTGCTCTCCTAGAAGATCTTTAAAGCTGCTAGCCTCTACTTATGTAAACCGATTTCACGTAACAAGTCTCTCTCCCACCGTGTGTGTGTGTGTGTACACTCAAATCCTATTATTTTCTGGTGAACTGCAATTAATATAGTTGGATTAAATAGTTTTGGTTTAGAGATATAAAGAGAAGAGAAAGATGATGGAATGTAATTATTTTGAAAATTACAAACACAGGAGGGAACATATAAATGACTCCATTTGTCAGGCTTAGCGCCTTTTAGAACATCTGACTTAGGATGAATGATTCTGACCCTACAGAGGAGACAAGTGATAGTTTTCAAGTGTTTTAGGACATTCTTTAAAATGTCTTGTGATTAGAATTAATGCACTAATTTTCTCCTCTGGTATATTTTAGGTGTTAGATAAACACTGATTAAAGTGAAGTGTGTATGACAGAGCAAAATCATTTTTGTATTCTTAGCAGTTAATGCCATATTAATTTTAATACAACAATAAGCTCAAACATTAACTCACTGTTGCTGAGCACCAAGGCATCGTTTACCTCAGAAGGTTCGGGATAGAGCCTCTGCAGCTGTGTTCCGCCCACAAACACTTCTCGTGGTGGTGCAGGCAAATGCCTCGGCCGTGGTTTCCGCCATGTTGGATGGATTGCATTTGGATTAAACGTCTTAGAAAAGGCATACACAGGGCCAATAAGTGGGAGAGGGTGGGGTGGCAGGCATGGGGAGTGGGGGAGGCAAAAGGGATTTGTTCTTGTTGTTTTTGTTTGTTTGTTTGTTAGTTTGTTTTTTGGAGGGGAACCTGGGAAAGGAGAAATTTACATGTAAATAAAATATATAAAAAAAAAAGGCATACAGTATATTAATGATTGGTTTTGTCATTTTGGTTATTGATAGTGTGTGAACACATCCTAAGTTACAGCTGCACTGGTAAAAGCAGAGAGGAGAAAGCCAGGCATCGGTGAAATATGAGACAGAGGACTTTTAATACACTTTAAAAGTGGCCTGGAGCTTTGAGACCACAACAGACTTTCTGTTTCTGTGATGAAACACTCTGGCCAAACGGCTTACGAGAGGAAAGTGTTTGTGCTCATGGTTTCAGAGACTCAGTCTGTCACGGTGGGGACAGAAGGTCACAGGACAGCAGGTTGCATCACCAGTCAGGAAGTATTCGAGGATCAGGTATTGCATTCAAAGTACACCCCAAGTGAGCCTCTTTCTCCAGTGAGGCTCCACTTCCTCCACCTCCTCCACCTCCGCATATGACCATTAACTTTTAGAATCTCACCATAAAATGAGACCAGCTCACCAAAATGTTACACCATTAGGGACCCTTATTTTTGAAAAAAATTTAGATGAAAAGAAAAAGGATATCAAGATGGGCCTCCCAGGAGGTGCCTTTTACTTTTAGGCCCTGTGATAGTAAGGGACCATCCTTCTTCCATACTAGAGGGCTTTAGCCCCCGGGTTGCCCTGTTTTTCCTATGCTTCTTTAACATTTTTATTAGAAACAAAAATCAAGTCTCCTTTTGGATTCTTTGAGCATCCTGTAGGAACATGGGAATTTATGAGCCAATGACATGTGCTCTGCTTAAAAACCACAAAAGTGTTAAAAAATACTTTTCTTTGAAGTTGCTGATTTTAGTTTTATAAAAACTTAACCACGATTGTTTCTTTTATCTTTGAGATGATGCTATGTCATTTTCCTGTTCCCTCTCCTTCTTCGAAGCCCTCCCATTTATCCCTTCTTGCTTTTTTTCCAAACTCACGGTCTCTTTTTCATTAATTGCTGTTACCTGCATATAGATACACACATTCATGCGTACATGAGCACACAAACACACACATACGTCTCACTGTAGCCTGCTCCAATATACTTTACAGTAACACCACCAGTAGAGTCAGAAAGGAACAGGAGAAGGCCAAAAAGGAACTGTTGTCTGTAGAGGCACCACTTCCCAGAGGAACTCAGTTCACTGATTCAGTGTAAACTTTGTGGGTGGAGAGCACAGGATCTCTTCTCAGGCTTCCCAGCTACATTTTAGCCTGGGAAGGAGGATACACAGACACCTCTTGCTCTCTGTAGGAACTATAACTTATAGTATCAAGAGGGGGGTACAGTATGGTTTAATTTTGAATTAAAAACATTTATTTATGATTTTGCTTTCACTGGGCTTTCTTAGACACCAATTTTATGATTAAGGCAGATGTGAGCACACCCAGGACTCATAGGCTGTTCACCATGCTCTTTTTGTTGTTGTGTAAGTTGCCATGGCGGTCAGCCAAAGCTTTCATTTGAGCTGGTTTCCACAGAGGCCTGCTCCATCTCTTCTCCAAGATTGGCAATGTGTCTTTAAACGTTCTCATTCTGTGTCTCCCCTCTAGTGACTGACTGACTGTCTGGGCCATACTCATTAAGCTTGTTCAGTGAGTAGCAGGAAGCATTGCTGAAGAACAATTGTTCTTGCTAACTCATTTCTCAGCATTGATGGCACAGGCTTCACCCTACTTCATCTTGCTGAATACCTTCCCCTCTGAATCCACTACATGCAGAAGCCCCAGGGTGGAGGTCCATATTCTCCTGGCAGAAGTTCTCAGTGACTAGTGATGGATGGCGGTATCCATTCCGGCATGCTGTCTGCTTCCCACCCACATAGAATTGACTGCTGAGAGCACAGACTCTGGGCACCATCTCCACGCTTTTTCTGCCCCTCCGCCCTTTGTCACAATCTACTCTTTCTCCCTAACCCTAGCTGGCTGCTCTCATAGACAATGCCTGCTTCCATTTCCAGATGTCTCTGTCTGTAAAGCTCATAAACTTTCCGACTATCACCCCAGGGTGTAATGACATCATGCCTGTCCAACTCTCATGGAATTTCTTGCTAATAGGCATTTGCCAGCTAAGTAAACGTTTGCCAAAAAGAATGTGACAACCAAGTTTTCCTTACTTAATGAGTTTTTGGTGAGAAAAGCCTTTCAGTTGGTCTCTATCTGAACGGGCATATCAAAGCAGATTCTAGTCTGCTGGGGTTCCTATCAGACTCTGTGTCCTATGTAGATTTTATTAACGTTCAAAGGTTCCTACGATTTAGGAAACAGATTCCTTTAAGGGCTGGTAAGGTAGAAGAGAAAATGGGGCGACTCAAGGGATGATTCGTAAACTAGCAGCCCTGGGTTTGGGAGGTTTTACCTGCTTTTCCTTTAACCTTTCCATTAGGCTCCTGCTGTGCCTTCACTCCTGAATGGAGTCCTCTGCTGCAGAGGTGCACACTGATTCCTCACTCAGGCCTCTGCTTCATGCATTTACACCTCATGACTCTTTGAGATGCTAGATTCTCACCAGAGAAAGATCAACTTGGAAGTTCTATACCAAGAACTAGTTTAATTGGGAACACGTTTCTTGTCTCCTGCAACCTGTGGTTTGACTCCAGAATGCTGAGTAATTTTATTTATTTTTCTTATATTTAGAGTAGATTGAAACCTGTACCCATTTTGTCATGCTATTCATTCTTAGCTTGAAGAAAGGAGAGTGTATTGACTCCAATACGCCAAGAATGGCCAGACCACTATGGTCATTACTGATACCATAAAAGATTTAATGATTGACAAGCCTGTTAATATTTATCTTGAAGTCATGATTAGCACAGCAAAGCAGAAAGGAAAGGAACATATATATATATTTATATATATATATATATTTATATATATATTCTGGAGAATATAAATATACTTTTATTATATTCTCCAGAAGTGTGAAGTGTGTGGCTTTTGTTAATTAACTTTACACATGGAATAGCATCTAGAAAAGAGGCAAATATTAAGAAAGCTATTTGGAATTAAGTACACATACACACACACACACACACACATCTCAAGTAAATTGCACAATTTAAGGTCTTCTTGTTTATAAATTCATAATCCATATAGTTATGAAGTACTTTCATGAATATAACAAAGCTCCTGTGGCATTCTATTAATTCAGTTACAATTTTGTTATATTAAAAATAGGTTAGATTGTGGTAACCATGTGAGTCTCATCTATGGAATATGTTATGTAGAGAATACATTGTGTTTATGAACAGTTGTCAGTGGAAGAGGTAAATGCCTGGTCAAGAGTCTTTGTAAGCCTTGCCCTTGTTAACAAAAACAAACAAAAATCTGCAAGTGTTTTTCTTATTCCTGAGACCATGTTACTGATCTGTTTTCTGACAGTGTCTCTTAGATTGTATTAAAAGCATTGGCTCTTCAGACTTCGCTACTTATGTACTGAGGAAATTGACCAAAACTAAAGAAAAAAAAAAACAAATAAAAACACCTTTTTAACAGATCCTTTCTCTTGGGTAAACAAGAACAACAATGATAACCATTTCATAGGACGATTATTAGAATTCAATGACTTAACATGAGTATGCCATGGCCTATAGTGTAGTGCGTTTTGACTATTATTACAATCAAGTTCCTCTGATCCCAGGAATAAAAAGGAATTATCTACCAGCAGACTAGTTTTCAGTATCAAATTCTGTAAACAAATAAACATTTACATGTTTATTTGAATTCATCTTATTATTATAGCTCTTGTCTTTATAGCTTGAATGACTCCCTGATAGACTCAAATAGGAAATATTCCACTCTAGGCTCAAGACATTAAATGTTCACCTCTTCCTCACGATACTGTGGCTTTTGTCACTTCATCTGAAGAAGATGCCTAGTATTAGCTATGCCAAAGACACTCATATTTTGCTAATAATACACACATTGCTCAACAGTGATGAGCAATATCCTCCTGCTTCATCCAGATGTTTCGGGCATATTTTAAAGTTAATTTCCCCTGGAAGATTGTTGAGTAGGGAAAAATCAGATGTTGTGCTGAAATGTCATGTAGGCTCGTCTGTGGTTTGAGAGTCGATACCTGATTCTAAAAAATTGAGGCTTAAAGAAAGACACTAGAAAATGGAAAGACTTAAAAAAATATGGCCTATGTCAGCAACTCAGTTGCATAGGATGCTCCAAGAAATGGGGGCCCGTGGCTAGGCAATTTTTGTGTGCATTCTCTACCTGATGTGAGAGATTGACATTGTATGTTAGCTAACCCAAGGCTCTGAGGAGTTTTGTGGTAAAGTGGTGTGTGGAGAATCATTTTCCTCAGGAAAGTGTTTTGGAGGAGGTTTAAATGAATGCCCCTTTCAGCTGTGCAGTAGATCAAAAGCCAGCTGCTGAAGCCAATCAGGAATCCAGGAGCTGCTGGACTCGACTACGTGGTGATTGCTTACCGAAGTTTTCAGCATGTACAATGGAGGGTTAATCCTGTGCTGCTATGTTTGGTATGGGCATTTCTTCCTTCAGATATGAAGAGAAGGCCCCTGATTAGCCAGTTTGCTAATCAACTTCAGAGGGACTTCCTACAGAGACACGTGTGGAGAGGAAAGAGAAGAAAGAGCAATAGACATGTCTTTCCTTTTTTCTTTTTTCTTTTTTTAAACTCTGCTTATAAATTGGTGGCCCCTGAAATAGCTGCATCTTGTGCCATCTTTAGGTGCCATCTTTAGGGTGTCCCCACTGGAGCACTTGCTCTGAAGGGCATCTGTGACATTTTCTTGTATTTTATTGATTATCTTAGTAATACCCATCCTTATTAGGATTGTTGTTCAGATTTCTACTGCAAGATTTACTGAAGACTTGATACTGTTAAATGCCCCACTGTTTAAATTTCTTTGATTAATACTTTGTGATCAACTCTGTTTAGAATTATTACTAAAATTTTTGTTTTTTTCCTAAAAGAACACATAATTTATCTTATCAGATGAATAAAATAAAAATAAGTACTCCTACTTTCTCCTTCCTTTCTTGGCTGCCTGTAAGATCAAAGTAGAATTTTATAGACATTACAGCAATAGCTATTCAAACCTTTAAAGGAACAGGCTTGTGTATTACTTCAAATCTCTTAGAAGCAGGTGGCGCTGAAATTTCATGTTCAAACCAAAGTGCATTCCTTATGTAAAGCCTCTGTTCAGAAAATTCATCTTCAAGCTTTTTAACTGATACTGTTTTCTTTGAAATAAAATTATATGCATGTTAAAGTTTACACTGGGCTTTAGAGCTTTTCATTCCATTTTGTAGTTGAATTCCCATGTATAGAAACCACAATTAGACATACTCAAATATTTTATAAAAATTTGATATGCAGAGAATTTTAGGACATTACTCAGGACAATTTTCTGAAAGTTTTAGTAATTAAAAATGAAGTGAGTAGTAGCTATGAAAGGTAGGAATGCAGGTAATACCAGTTTTCAACAAGCAGATCAATTTATTTCTGGACATTAAAGTACCAAGAAGAACACATGAAATCAGTAAGACCCCAAGGCACAGTTACTGGTGCTTTGTCCTGACCTGGGTGGTTGGGATCTGAGAGCAGGAAATGTTCACTCTCTGCTTGCTCAGTGCATTGGATCTGTCTGTTGTCAATCAGGGAGAACATAGCATGCTGCTTGTAACGCAGCATCGATAAGCCACTGTCTGGAGGGCCATGTGGGTCTTAACCTGTCCCTCAGACTTCTACACATTTTCAGAACTACTGATGAAGAAATGCAAGTTTGAATGGTCTGGCCACCTTTCACTGTGTCTATTTTCATTTAGATATTTTTCTTGACTCCTGGAGAGCTGTAGGATTTTTGTTGCAATTATAACCAATAATGTTTTCATGAGAAGGGTGGTTTCTTCAAGACTCTTTTCTTCTTAAATTCTCTTCCATTTTGGTTAAACCATGGCACCACGGAGGTAACTGACATAGAGGGAGGCAGTGTTTCTGGGGGGTAGAATACTTAAAGAAGAAAGTGATGGCTGAATGAAAGGCATAAGTCTGAACTAGCCTTTTGTAGGAGAGGCTAGTGGATCACTCCCTGCGCTTTCTGTGCTAAAACTAGAGCCCATGGACAGAAAGCACAGTGATATGGACTGTGACCCCTAAAAGATTTTGTTAAAAATCAAGCTCATGTTTCATCACAGCACTTAGGAGGCAGAGGCAAGTGGATCTCCGAGTTTGAGGCCAGCCTGGGCCACATAACCATGTCCAGGCAAGGGAGGGGCGACATAATGAGATCCAGTCTCAAAACATACAGACAGCTCCCTGCCCCCAGTAAACTCCAAACAACCTTGTAGGGAGCTGAAACTTGTGAGTCTTGGATCTGGCATCCTCTGTGTGATTGTGAAGGAAGGACATCCACACTGGAGAAATAACAGAGACGCACAAAATGTCTGGGATGGAGTGAGCCTTGCGCACTAAGATGGAGCTGCCCAGACCAGGGATAGGAACTTCAAGAACTCAGATGCTGTATGTGTTTTTAACATACAGCCCAGGGGAGCCGCTAGCATGATCAGTCAGACTGCAACTACCTGAGAGGAGGAAGCTGCCATTGGTAGTGTATGCACAGACTGCTCAGTCATTCTTAAACTTCTGATACCTGGACAGAGAAAGACTTTGTCTTCCTGAATCTGACAAGAGAAAACAGCTTTGCTAGTTTCCCATGGGTCCAATTCTTTGACCCTTAACATGCAGAGCCCATGCCAAACAATACATTCAGTCAGGATTTCACTCCTCCATGCAATTTGTGTCCAGCATATGGCCCATGGGAGGGGTTGCCCTAGGGTATCCTTGAATGCAGCCCAACACTTTTGCTGACAAGATCAAATCACAATGTGAAAAGGTTGGACACCTTGGATGGTTGCTAGAGGAAGAGTGGGCACAAGCAGAGCTGTGATTTCCAGATGTGAAAACATGTGTAAGACTTTCCTCCCTGTTGCAGCCACTGGCACCAAGGCGTGTAGCTTTTTGTCTGTCTCCCTGTGAGTCTTGAGTCTCTCTACAATCACACTGTGTGGTACTTAGTGAATGTTTGTGAAATGGGGAATCCACTGGTACCTGCGGTTTAAATAAGGCTTTAAGCTTAAGTTTTCTTGGATGTCTAGAATGAGGAAGAGATAACAAAAGAAACACTCTGGTTACATGATGCTGTAGGGCCAGGACCTACACCTGTCCTTCACACTTCTCTGGGAACTTGGAGGGACAGTTGCAGAATCCCTGGGCTGCAAAGCTGCATTCTGAAGACTTCTCCAGATTGCCATTTTTTTTCTATCGTGTGGTTTTTTGTTTTGTTTTGTTTTTTGTTTGCTTGTTGCTGCTGCTGCTGCTGCTGTTGTTGTTGTTTTTGTGTGTGAGATAGATCATTGCTATGTTATTCCAAGGGGCAAGAAGGGGCATTGTAATCAAAATCTCCTTGTCTTGACTTCCTTGGTGTTAGGATTCAAAGGTGCATATATATATATGATCACATATCATTCTCACTTTGTGCTTTCTAGTGTTTGGTCACCGGTTTAAGTCCAGTTTTCTGTTGTTTCCCTAGCCCCCAATCCCCCCCTCAAAATCCTTTCTGAGGCTTAGCACCACAAGGTACAAAGCCATACTTACACTTACATGAGCCACAGACTGGGTTTCACAGGATCTCACAGCTGGGAAGCGGGATGGTTGGTACCCTCGTTGGCCCTGAAGAAACAGCTTTGGTGTCCTGGTGATATGATGGTTTCAGACCTCGGGCATCTTTCCCTCCCTGTGGATAAACTGAGACTTTGGCAGGCCTGTGACATATTTCCCCTGATTCCTAAATATGAAAGTATGTTTCTTAGGACCCAGGAGCACAAACAAAGGGGAAGCTCAACCTCGAAGATCTAAATGTGTAAATGACACCCAGTACCGCTCTTCTCCTGCTAGTAGGCAGGGGAACATGAAGACTGGTTCTCTATCAGCAATCAGGCCAGAAAGATTAAGGGAATGTAAATAGAGGGTAGGTTAGGAAAGAATGGGAAGTTCTTGTTTTATTCCATGCCCAGAGTTGTGTGTGCTACACCTGTGTATCCCTAGATATGTTGATAGTGGTCTCCAACATTGTCTGTTAAAATACTTTAATTAAGTGCATTGATCAGATATCAGAGAATCTCTTATGTTTTTCTATGATGGATAAGGCATTGAGCTTATGGGATGGGATACTTTTGGATATCGTTAGTTTACGAAAGATTTGTAAATTGTGTTTCCTGGGCAACCAACATTATTGTAGAAGTAACTTGGCAATGTTTCATTGTCCTCAGACAGTAGCTAGTGATGACATCTGAGATATGTTAGAAGAGAAGGAGTTTGGTTAATGAAATGTTGTTTTAGAGAATAACCTGGGTGTGGGGAGAAGGAGCCCACCACAGAAGAAAGGGGGGGCGTTCCCTTCATCATACACCTCGTTCCCACACACCGTCTATACCGTCAGAGCAGTTTACATGTAATCACTGTGGTGACGAAAGGTGTTACCCAGGCTGAGTGTTAAATGGAGACAGGCAGCCAAGAGTTAGAGGAGTAAGTGTGAACCAAATTTGATCCTGGCAACAGGTTAGGAAAGAAGAGCAGCTTCACACTAGCCCTAGGAGCTGATAAAACATTCTGATAGAAATGGGATTTAAGTCGGAACAACTTTGCATATGGAAAAAAAAATTTAGGATCAAAAGAATCCTTATCATTCTGGAACAGGTAAATAAAGTATCATCTGAAGCATGCTTGATTTGGTACCCAGTCCAAGGTGTTTAGGTGCTTCTCAGCACATGAAGTTTGCTCGTTCTTAGGGTCCTGGTAAGTATGGCAATTGGCAGTTTTGGCTACATGAGCAAGGAGGGCAGAAACCTGAGGTCTTGTCAGTAGGAACTAACCACATTAACGTGTATTAGCAAAGAAAGCGCATGGTAGGAAGGAGAAAGAGGAGACAAGGAATAGGTCAAAACACAAAGTCAGCAAGACAAAAATTAAATAAATCAATACAGTGGTCAATGCAAACAAAATGAGAGGGAGAAGCGAAAAGTGAACCGTTGCTAAAAAAAAAACGAAGGCAAAAGTGCAGTGCAGTCTGCGCATGTGCATGGGGGTGCCATTAAGGTCTGAGTCAAGTCCCCTTGGCACTGTGGGATGTCCCTGGGTCCTGGTAAAACTTACTGTTATCTCTGGGGGGAGGTTTGGGGTTGTCAGTCTCTAGGCTGATATCTTGCATCTCCTTCTCTTTGACCTTCAGCGAAGACTTCCACAGTTGAAAATGACCTCCGTTGCCTTGTTGATAGAGGATCCTCAGAAATGTGCGCCATTCTCAGATGAAGGTTCCACCTTGCTCCTCCCGGTGGCCTGGGAGCACAGTATTCTCTATATAAACAGATCCTGTTCCCTGAAGGTGACAGACTCTGATCTCACCCCTCAACCTCATGGACAAACTTTGAAGGAGGCTGTTCCAACTATGGTACTGTCTCTTCAGGTCTCATTTGCTCCTCAGTTTGTTTTAATAAATGTCTGCTCTGAAATTACATTTACCGCGGCCACCCATGGCAGCCACCCCATACAAAGCTGGAGTCCACGAATGTCTAACAAAAGTCACAATTTCCCTTCTCGGCAGGATGGAGTGCCGCCTTGAAAGTCTGTCCTTAGGGTCCGCATGACCCTCCTCCCCCCTCAGAGCTCCGGCTTCACAGGTTCCAGGTCTTCCCCGACATCCTTCTACTCGGGAGTACGAGACAGGAAGATCATGAGTTCCAGGCCAGCCTGGGCTGTATACGTGACAAGATCCTGTCTCAAAACACTGAGTAGATACAGTTCAGCAGTAGAATGCTTGCCCAACATACACAAGACCCTAAGTTCAAGCCTCTCATTGAAAACAACAACAACCTCGATCCATTCAATTAAGTTTAAGTTGAACTATTTGTCAAATCTCCATGGTGCTGAAGCTTGGAGGGAAAGAATAAATCTATTTTTCAGATTACTATTTTTCTTTCTGTCTGCTTCCCATGTTTGCTGATGGCCTAGCCTCCATTACCTTGGAGGTCACCCAGCGGAGTTATTCTTGCTGCCTATCTCCTGTCTTTTATGGATCCTTGTTTAGCTCAGCACACCTTCTTCTAACTCACCCCAGTCCCTGTGAACATGAACAGGACCACATGGTATGCAGTTGTTAGACAATTTCTACTATTTTTCCATTTCTGGTCTCTCTTCTTTCTTTATTCTTTTTTTTTTTTTTTTTTTTCAAGACAGGGTTTCTCTGTGTAGCCCTGGCTGTTCTGGAACTTACCCTGTAGACCAGGCTGGCCTAGAACTCAGAAATTAGCCTGTCTCTGCCTCCTAAATGCTGGGATTAAAGGTGTGCCTCACCACCTCCCGGGCTTCTTTCTTTATTCTTAGGTGATGTTTTTCCTCTTCTATACAACTGGTGGTTTCTTGCTTCCCAGTATCCTCTGGACTCTCTTCTTTATACTACCATCTCTGCTAGATGTTCCCGATGGATGCTGTCTTTGTAACTTTGTAGTGGGATCCAGCACATGCTGCTGGCTCACCTCCTCTGTGGATACTGTTCCCCGTCCTGGAGCTCTCCTCTTGCTCACTCGCCTGACTCTGCCTGCTTACCACTGGGCTCTCAGCTTACTGCTGTGATTTTTCTCTGGGCGCCTTCTGAGACTTCTTCTGATAGGGGAACTGTGTCTAGTAGTTGCTCCCTGTCCTCCGCTCCTGCTCTTTATGATTCCCAGTACACTTGTCATGGCTTATCTGATATCTCATAAAATCCATAGAAGCAGAGGCCATTTCTGCATTTATTTAAGACTGTATGTCCAATGCTTGACAGTCTTCAAACCATGATGAAAGGATATTGAATTAAGGAGTTATAAATAGAGTCCCGCTCCCCACCCCAGTCAACTTCAATTGCCATCTTTCTGTTAAGCACTCAGATCCATCAAAAATATACGGTATTCTTAGAACATATTTGTGTGTGGATTGCCTAATATCTGGCTAGCAGAAATGACAAGGTCGTGATAGACAAAGGTGGATGAGAATAAGAAGAGAGATGACTAAGCATGGTGCAGAATCTGAGTCAGTCCAGACAAGAAGGGCTTTCGTGGAAATAATAGAATAAGTAAGCTTGTAAGTTTTACAGATAGTATTTTACCAAGGGAAACTTTCTCGTTTTGATGATCGTCATGAAGGCTGTGTGAGCTACTGACATTAGGGCAAGCTGATTGAAATAGAACCATTTTGTACAATTTTTCTGAAACTTCTCAGCATTGGACAGTATTTCAAAATAATAATAATAATAATAATAATAATAATAATAATAATAATAATAATAAAGTGAAAAATCACCTAGGTGTTTTTATGTACAGAGAATACATCGGAAGGTTTTAGATTCGTAAGCCCGAATAATTTCAACCTAGTAGGTGTTCAACAAGCACCACATTGTTTTGTGCTTGCTTGCTTTGCTCTGACTCTTGGCCGTCTGTGTTCTCTTCCCTTCCTGCTACACCTAGCAACTGCCCGGCTCCTCCAGGGGAAAGGTGCTCCCAGAGTGGCTGTGCTGTAGAGGGCAGAGCCTCACTGAAGGCAGCAGAGGCAGGGCACTGAGCACATCTGTGTGCTGGGAATTTGCTTTCATCTGGACTGAGAGGCGAGTTTAAACATTAAACATGCTAGAGGAAAATTGTCTAAGAGAGAGATGACATCATCTGCCTCCTCTACTTTACATGGTATATATTTTGTGTCTGAATTTTTATTATTAATGCATAACTCCCAAGATAATCTAGTTATATTTCAATTGTGCATCTTTGTCAATTTTTTTATGGATGATTTTAGCCTCCTTTTTATACACTGAGGAGTGACCACATTCTCATTAATAGCATCTCATCTCGATTTAATATGGAATATTAAATTCTTTTTACATTTAAATATTTTAAATAGATAAAAAGTATATCATTGTCTTAGTGCACTACAATAGAAACATAAAACACTACAACTTTTATTAAGGAAAAAATATACAAAAAATAAAATAAAATTGAAGAAACCGTTGCAGATGTTCACAAGCTTTTCCAAGACCATTCTCAGCTTGGTTTATAATTTTTAAATGACTGTATAATAATACATATGATTAATAACTAATAATCAATAAGACCTTTGTAGAAGTTGAACATTTCAGGAAGGCTTTCTAAAGTTGACCCTTTCAGAGCATTTGAGGGCTGTGTTGTTATTTTTCTATTGTGCATGAAACCATTGCTGGTAGGTCCTATTGAAAACAGACAGTTTCCATCTCAATTACAGCTAAACTGCCATTTGGTCTATCTCAGTGGTTCTCAACTTCCCCAACACTGTGACCCTTTAACACAGTTGCTCATGTTGTGGTGACCCCCAACCATAAAACTATTTTGTTGCTACTTCATAACTGTAACTTTGCTATTGTTGTGAATCATAATGTAAATATCTCCACCCAAAAGGAGTTGAGACCCACAGGCTGAGACCCATTGGTCTAGCAGGAGAGTGGAGGTAAGGCAGGTTTAGCAAATAAAAGTCCCTCTTGCTGCTTTGCCTGGTTCTCTGGACCCTTCTCTAGAGCTTTTTGTTGTGCACATCTTCCTAGCTGTGCCTTCCTGTGGCATCTCTCCACAGATGGAGAGATGTGTCTACGCACTTACACTTCCTGAACATCAGCACGCATGCACGTATGGAATGTGTACACATTGTGGCAGAGATCTTAGTGACCGGCTTTTATAATGCAAAAGGAGAAAGGACATATCTTGTTATACTTTGTCCTTATGACATAAAATCCAGATGGAGGAATTTCAAACAGCAATCGAGGAAGACAAGAAAACCAGGAGTGACCAGTTTTTATATAGGAAATATCTACTGAGTACCTGAAAGGAACACAAAAGAAGGCCAGCAAGGGCATCAACTCAGAAACACTGATTGTATGTGAACACATGGTTTTCCTGTCTCTCTCTCTCTCTCTCTCTCTCAGGCAAGGTCTAACTACTTAGATCTGGTTATTCTGAAAGTTATGTAGACCAGGCTAGTCTCGACTCTTTAGAGTTCTGCCTCTTGTCTTTTGAGTCCTGGGACTAAAGGCATGCATGACACCTTGGATTCCCTTCTTGAGAGCACTTCAGGACTGGTCTATAATGTATGCTGGCTTTTGCTGTATTTTTCCCATAATGAGCAAAAAAAGCAATTGGACATTTTTTTTCAAGCTCTCTGTGTTTGAAGGAGATGGAGACACTAACAGAGAACTATGTCTATGTTCCTAAGAAGCTAATCTTTAAGCAGCCTTAGAATGTAAGTCCCGAGTGCTTCATATAGGTCCCTTACTATTATTATTTTGACTTGTAACTGAACAAGCCCTCACCCAGCTGTCAGACCAAGGACCTTCTCTCCTCCACCCTTGCTTCTCATCAAGACCCATCCATACTTACATGACTTCCATCTTGTCATGAACTTTTCTGAAACAGCAGCCAAAACGAAGAACTGAGACAACCAAGTGTCTTAGTTAGTGTCTGTGCGGTGAACAGATACAGTGACCAAGACAACCCTTCTAAGGATGACATTTAATTGTGGCGGGCTTACAGGTTCAGAGGTTCAGTCCATTATCATCAAGGTGGGAATATGGCAGCATCCAGGCAGGCATGGTGCAGGAGGAGCTGAGAGTTCTACATCTTCATCTGAAGCCAAACAGGAGAAGACTGGCTTCCAGGCAGCTAGGATGAGGGTCTTATAGCCCACACACAAAATGACACACCTACTCTAGCAAGGCCACATCCCCAATAGTGCCACTCTCTGAGCCGAGCATATACAAACCATCACATCAAGCAAGCACTGCTTGTTCAGGACAGTGTCTCTCTCTAAAGGTAAATGCTGGTCAGCGAGCAAGACATCTGTACCAGGTAGTGTTGTGAAATATGCATTCAGTGACTGGTATGCAAAAGTCTGGGTTATTAAAGATACAGATTTTTTTTTAAAAAACTTTTATTGCATTATGATGAGAAAGGTTACATGATTTCAATTTATCTGAATTTGTTAACATTTAAAAACATTTTTAAGCAAATAGAATTAAATCACATTCTTGTTTCCCTTTTGTACCCTCACTCCTCCCAGAGACCCCCCCCCTTCAATACCTACAATAAAAGATACAGACTTATTTTATGTTAGCTTGCCCTCTAGTGCCCTCCAGCTCCCTCCAGCACTCTCTAGCGCCCTTTAGCCTACACAGCAGAAACAAACCTTTGCTGTCTCTGTTGCCCATATTTAGTTATATAGTATTTGTTATACTACTCATATAAAGGGCCACTGAATATTTCCTCCGTGCTCTCTTCATATGATAGACATGTCGCTTAGAGAGACAGTAGTTTTGCAGAAGAAAACACATCCACAGTCCCTCTGTATCAGTAGATAAACACTGCACTGCTGCAGGGGTCTGGAGCCTTGTGGTTGAAGCCTAGGCTTGACTGATCAAGGGCAGACAGCTCAGTTTCCCATCATTTGCCCCCATACTCCATCTATAAGCTGAAGTTCATAAACCCACCCCATCCTGGACTGTGGTTAAAAAAAAAAAGAAGGGACTTGTATTGTTAGGTAACTGTTGCCAGTCCCTGACTTTTCATTGTCTGTTGCCCTCCCATCACCATCATAATCATCATTACCATCATCATCCCTACCACTACCGCCACCATCACCATCATTTCATCTTACACCCCACCCCCCCGTGTGTGTGTGTGTGTGTGTGTGTGTGTGTTTACAAAGTGACTTGTTTCTAAAACCTTCACACCATAGAAGCAGGTAAATACTAGAGTATAATTTATCCATTTGTGTTACTAAACAATCTCAGACTTCATCTCAGAGATGGTTCCTCTTGAATATTGAAGCATTTAATGGGGGAATAAAGTCCAAGAGATACTGAAGCACGTAGATTAACTTAAAAGAACGCACCGCAACATATTTATGCTCTGCTATAAAATACCTTAATGAATAATTAAAACTGGACCAGGGCGTCAAAATAAATGATAATTCTGGATTGTGGTACTGCGCTCGGCATTGTTTGCATGGTTTCTTGCTTGTTGGTTTGCACAGAATAGTAATCAACAAAGAATCCCCCAGTTATTAAATACAAATTAAAAGTTAGTACTTAAATGAATATCTTGTGCTTGTTATGGAATTTGACCAATTATTTAATTTTTTTCACACTAAGAAAGTAAGTGTTTGAAGGTACACAGCTAAGAACCCCATGGGTTGAAAGATATAATTTAGCTATTGTGTCATGTCCCAGGCACTTCAGGAGCTGCGGGTAGCCATGCAGACATGGCCAAATCCAAGAACCACATCACACAAAAGCAGTCCCCACAATGCCACTGTGATGACATCAAGAAATCTCCATCACAAAGATAAGGCATCCCCAAGAGGCCAACCTCCGAGTTCCTGAGGAGCCTGCACCTTGCCAAGAACCACAAGAGAGTCCTAAAGAAGATGCTGCAGGAAGTACAGAGGCAGAGAGTGTGCATGCAGAGGCCCTGAAGGACCTGGAGAAGTCCTGAGATGGTGAAGCCCAAGATGCCAAAGGGCCCCAAACGCAAACTCAGCCGGCTGGCTATTGTCACTTACCCCGAGCGTGGGAAGCAAATCAGAGACTACATGGCCAACTGCCATGGGCTCTGCCAACTAAAGTCTAAGATTCAAGCCCAGGCTGAGGCCAGGGCTCCACCGCAGGCTCCCAAGGGTGACCAGGCCTCTGTGAAGGCCCCACAGAAAAGGCTTCTGTCTGCCACTGTGAAGCCAGATGGACTGCTGTGGCACACCTCACTACCCAGGATTTACACACGGTCGGTCAGTGCCCTGTGCTGTTTTTACAAATAAGCTTGAGTTAAAAATCTATCAGAAAGAAAAATTAAATTTTCTATTAATTTTTCATACTGGTGTGAAGCGAACCTCCCTCTATCCTGAGCCTTTGAAAGAATGAGTATTTGAAACAGAACCTGTGTGCTTATTGCTAAATAAGCATATTAACAGAAATGTACACTTAAGGGGATTCATATTTTATTTGGAATAGAGCACTAGCATCGCTATTTCTATGTCTATATCCAAACATATGGTTTGTAAATGAGTTTGCCAGGAGGCTCTCTGCATCAAGGCAGAAGATGCACATTTGCATCATTTCTCCCTGGATCTCTTTTACAGTGTTCCAAAACAGCCTTAACCGGCTGCCTTCAGCTTCCTGCGTGTATGTGTGTGTGTGGTTTGCATGTATATGTACATGTGTGTGAATGGGTGTGCTTGAACATGTATATGAGTGTATGTGTGTGTGATATGGTCCAGAGAAATCGACATTGGGTGTCTTCCTTTCTTAATTTTTTAAAATTTTTTATTTTTTAAGACAAGGTCTCTTGCAGACCTGGAGTTCATCAGTTTGGATAGGCTAGCTTGCGGACTGAGCACATGTGATCCACAGGTTCGGATACTCCATCTCTCCACAGTGGCCTGGCGTTTCCCATGGGTCAGGATTATGAGCAACCAGTGGAAAACATTGGAAGTTATATTTAAAAGCAGGAGCTCTTGAGATACAAGAGAGAGGAAGTCATTCTAACATTTGCACCTAGCATGTCCCAGGAGCTCTACATTTTATGTCATGGAATCATGACATTAGTATTAGGAAGCGCTTTCTAGGTTTTATGCATACAATGCCTTAATTCCTTTCGCCATGGTCCTCTTGCTCAGTGAATCTTAGATGCTAGAATCCCTACTACAGTTTTTGCTCAGATGCTCATTCTTTTTTTATATACACATACAGGGTTATCACAGGTGTGTGTTTTCGTTGTTGATTGGATTACAGTTCTGGAAAGGTAGTTGTCACTAAAAATTACACTGAGCTTGAGCTTTAACAAACCATTGGCCCTTTGTTATAAGCGATGAATCAGGGCGGGGCTAAGAAGAGCAAGTCTTCCTCTGCCTACTGCTCTGTCTCCTGCCCGATACCAGGTTTTGCTTAGACTGGTAACAATACTTGGAATTCTGATTTGAGCATCAATTGTAGGACAGTTCCAGGGTAAAAAGTCTATCTGAGTCTACATCATGATACTCCAGCAAAAGTACTTGAGGGTCAGTAATTACTAAAGAAAGGAGACTTATTTAACTGACAGTTCTGGAAGCATGGCAGTGACATCTAGCTGGTTCCTGGAGAGGACTGCTGTGCTCCATCCACAACTGAGGAGCAAGTAGATGCAAGCAGAGAGATCACATGACAGGATCACAGGATAAGAGAAGAAAGGGGAGGCAGTGCCTCCATGTTAAGTTAGCAAGGAGGGGTATATGAGGGAGTTTGAAGCGAGGGAAAGAAGGGATAAATGATGTTAATTAATTAAAACCTCAAAAAATGAAAGATATTGTTTTTTATTTAATGTCATATCTTATATACCTGCTAGAGTAGCTTTGCAAAACAAAGACTTGCATTGATTTGGATTGTACCTCCCACTGTCTTGGGGTCTCAGGAAACATGGTACACCTGTTTAAAGTACTTAAAGCCTCCCTTCGGACCGGACGTGCAGCATGTTGTGGGAAGCCATCCTTTCTGTCAGGCAGTGGCAAGTCCAGGTTTGAAAGTTTGCTTTCTCTTTCCCTTTGTCTGTTTCTTAATATAACCAAGGGCCATGTCCTGCCCCCTTAGCCAGTAGAAACTGCAGACGTTTGCTGATCTCCTTCTTTCTTTTGTGGGACAGAGTAGCCCTCTAATGGATGGTTTTTGTTTTCAAGATGAAGGACTGTATTTCAGCTTGAATAGCTTCCCTCTGATATGAGAAAGTTATTTCACTCCTATAATCAAGATTTCCTTTCATCCTAAATTTAAAAATAATCTAGAAGATTTGTGCAGCTGATTTAAATATCCTGGCCCATTCTCATCCTTGTCCCTACTGGGAGAAGTGCAGGATTAGGGATTAGTGAGGGGTTCCATTCTTGCTTTGAAGGAAGCAGCATTTCCCAGCCAAGTGCAAGAATATTCCATCTTAGATTTAGTATGGAGTCTATAACTTACCTACCCAATATTCATTCTCCTCTACTCACAGCAACTTGAGGTTTGGCCAACTGGCCCAATGCCTAGATAAACACTTGTATTTCCTGGCTTCCCTCCGTAGTCAATGAGATTAAGCTGCAGTCCTTGGGTGGGAGGCAGGCAGGGTATGCAAAGTGAGCTGACTCAGCGGTCAGGCAGGCTTCCTGGCCCTTCCCCCTCTTCTCTTAGTTTTGCTGGAAATAAAGTGGTGCTTCACAGCGAAGCAACTATACCTTGAGCCTTAAGGATGGAAGCCATGTAGAGAGATAGTATCTGAGATGTACGATGACTTTGTGCTTGCTATTATTGCAACACGTAATTTTGTCTTCATTTCATCAAGGACAGAGTAGCATAAATTACACACGCACACGCACACACATACATACACACATACACACACACACATACACACACATACAAACATACACATACACACACACAAACACACATACACATAAACACACACAAACACACATATACACACACACACAAACACATATACACATACAAACATACACATACACACACACAAACACAAACACACATACACATACACATAAACACACAAACACACATATACATACACACAAACACAAACACACATAAACACAAACACACATACACATACACAAACACATACACATAAACACACATACACACATAAACACAAACACACATA
>JADRCD010125987.1:21653-34886 GCA_019843815.1 Montemys delectorum
AAAAACACAAACACACATACACATACACACAAACACATATACACACACACAAACACACGCAAACACATACACACATATATACGAATAAACACACACACACAAACACACACACATACACACACAAACACACATACATATAAATATATGTATATTTGTGTATGTATATATGTGTACATATATGTGCATACACACATACACACACAATTCTAGAGGTTGTGAAGTCAACAATCAAGAGGCCATCACATTTTGTCCATATTGATGATTTTCTTTGTCTCCTTACATGGCAGACAAAGCCAGAGAACATTTGGAGACTCTTCTGAAAGGCATTCATCCTGTATATAAGGGGCACCCCACCATGGCCCAATCCCCTTTCAGAAACCCCACATCTTAATAATATTTTGAAATTTGGGAGAACATGAAAATTTAGTTGATAACAATATTTAGTTGATAACAATGCTTATAATCTCTGCTTCCTTTATCTTTATGCCATATTTACCCTTGTGAGACTGTCCTGTGCATGCTCACTCATATTGTTCTGTCTCCCCCAACTACTATGAGGATCTTTGGTATTGAAACTTTGCATAAACTTTTCTGCCCAGCCAGCAGATCCCTCTCAGCACAGCCTGTTATCCTTCCAGGCATCCAAGCAGCAGCAGCGACATGCTTATGGGGAGTAATTTCAAGGAGGTATAGAATTGTTGCTAATAAACACACTACATTGGGCACAAGCTGGGCTAGGCAAGAGCGTCATAAAAAGAGAAATAACAATAATGTGTTGTAAGTTGATAATGAATGTTCAAACAAGGTAAAGCTATTTATCAGGTTTTAAAAACTGTTGTCTTTCTCTATTGAGTGTGTGTATATATATGTTTCATTTTTGAGTATGTTTGTAAATGAATGTGTGTGTGTGTGTGTGTGTGTGTGTGTGTGTGTGTATGTGTATGTATGTGTGTGTGTGTGTGTGTACGTGTATACACATGAACCTGAAGAGGGTTATTTCAGTTTTACTTGACCTAGTTTCTCCATAGTAAGAGGGTTGCCTGTGATATTCTGGGAGTAACATCTGGAACTTGGAAGCAATCCAGAGAAGAGCAAATGTAGGTATCAATAGTTCGACAACCCAGGCCTTCCACAGTAGGTTAATGCCATAAGATGGATTTAGCCGGGAATAGAAGTGACTTAATAACTGTTAAAGAGCCGGAGCAAGGAAAACACCCATACACATTCTGTTCCCACACTGCGCACACAGAGGACTTGTTTAAGCTCGAAGGCCTGAGGGACTTGGATGCCATATTGCAAAGCCTTTCTTGAAAATGGATCTTGTTAAAAGAGAAACATCACTACCTCTCCCTGTTCTTGGGGCAGTGCTGGGAATTCCTATGTCTTCAGCTTTTAGAACACAATAGTCCTGTTCCTGCATCCCAGTCCTTGCCTCCAACAGGAGCAAAAGGTCTCCAGACATTCACCTGCCCGGTCGTCTTGGAGGCTCCAGAGTGTTTGGATACGGACGGGCGGAGGTAATCCAGCCGATAAATACTACCTTTCACCTTAGCTTCATAAAGACTGTTTGCCTGAGATGTTTTCGCAGCACACACGCTAGGCAGTGTTTTCCTCCCCGTACTGTTTATTGTTTGCTTAGCAAGAATCTGGCTTTTACAGTAAAATGGATCCTACTATTTTGTGGCAGGTAATTACTATTCCTTTGTTTCACAGAGCTAAACTGTGTATGTATGTTCAGTTTTACAAAGTGACATATCAAAGGTATTTTGAAATCAAGGTCAAGAAAAAAATTTTTTTCACCTACAAAAAAGAAAAAAAAAAAAAAGAACCACTTGTCTGAATGCTGCTTGCCTGGAGTGCAGATTAAGGTTTTCCTGCTTAGCCATGTGTCTTAGTTAGGGTTTACTGCTGTGAACAGACACCATGACCAAGATAACTTCTAAGGACAACATTTAATTGGGGCTGGCTTACATGTTCAGAGGTTCAGTCCATTATCATCAAGGTGGGAATATGGCAGCATCCAGGCAGGCATGGTGCCAGAGAGTTCTACATCATCATCTGAAAGCTGCTAGCAGAAGACTGGCTTCCAGGCAGCTAGGATGAAAGTCTTAAAGCCCACTCCCACAGTGACACACCCACTCCAGCAAAGGCACACCTACTCCAACAGGGCCACAGTCTCTAATAGTGCCCCTCCCTGGGCAGAGCATATACAAACTACCATATCATGACTTTATTATTCACATTTCCAGGCTTCTTGTCTTACTATCAACTACTGGGGAAAACCTTTATGTAGTGAAATCCTTTATTTGATTGGCTATGTCTGCTGCCCATCACCAGCCTTGCCTTCGCATGCATGTGTTATAAATACAGGTTATTAAGTACCTGTGTGCCAGCTCTGCCTATAACCTCTGTGGATCAATTTCTGGTGTATTTTACTTACCTACACAGAGGACAAGCATAAGCAGTTATTAAATTAGTATCTGGTTTTGTATTGCCATAGGCCAATAAGGGAAGAGTAGAAACACTAAGAACCATCTTGCCTTGCCACTCATCTCCATGGCAAACTCTAGGAGACTTAAACTGGGACTGCTCCCTAAGCTGGTTCTTGGCTCTCATGACAGACAGGCCTTCTGGATTTGAACTTATTCCAAGCTCTTAATACTGTGCAACCAAAAGTGCACTGAGCACCTACCAATACTTCCTGGGTGCCAGGGCCAGTCCCATTGCCTCATGTGTGATATTTCATGTCATCCTCCCCCTAGTCCTGTGATTTGGTCATGTATGCCATAGGGTTTCCATTGCTGTGAAGAGACACCATGATCAGAACTCTTATAAAGGAAAATATTTAATTTGGGGCTGGCTTACATTTTTAGAGGTTCTGTCCATCATCATCCTGGAGGGAAACATGGTGGCATGCAGGCAGACATGGTGCTGGAGAAGTAGCTCATAGTTCTACAGCTTGATCTACATGCAGCAGAAGCAGACCGTGTGTTACACTGGGCATAGCTTGAGTCTATAAGTCCTCAAAGCCCATAACCACAGGGACACGCTTCCTCCAACTAGCCCACCTAATAATGCCACTCCCTATGGGCCAAATGTTCAAGCACAAAAGTCTATAGGGGCCATCATACTGTGTATCCAAACTTTTCAGATGAGATAAATAAGGTTAAAGAAGATATAGGAAAAATGGCCATAGCCAGCAGGCAGGTGGCTAAGCTAGCTTTAGGACCAGGTAAGACAGCAGCTGGGCCTGCTGTGGCACTACCATGCAGTAGTGCCTCACTCACATCCCTTTACAGGACTGGAGGAAGAACATCTAGACTGTGCCAAGACAGATTCTAATTACTCGTTCTTTTGTTGTGGGAATTATTTTGAATTCCCAGAACCAGAAAACTGTCACACTATTTTCTTAATCCTTACTTGGTGACACTTAACTTCAAATAGAGAATTTATTCAGGTGGTTACCTTGGAACTCTTTTGAGTTGTAAAGCGGCGGGCGTCTTAGCTTAGTCTTCTGTCAGCCACAGCTGTTTTTTTCTTTTTTCTCTCAGCCTTGTAACCTCTTCACTCCCCTTTTCAAGTGAAGCTAATGCTAATGTTAACTTACACAATGCTAATGTTAACTTACAGGTCTTTCTCCCTTTGAGAGTGGGTTCCCATTCACATGGGAAAGCTACAAAGGTGGCAGCTTGGAGATTCACAAAGCATGACATAAGCCCTCTGTTCTCTAACTCTGTACTAGGAAACACAGGACCACCAGACATGTTGCTTTTTTCTCCATTTTCCCAGAGATGATCCCCACAACAATGATTCTGTCTTGAGTCCTTACCAAAGTAGTGATCTCTCTTGCCGTTGTCTTCATACTGCTACATATTGTCCTGTACCCGTTCCTGCCTCAACTTCCCAGCAGGTTGCCTGTTGAAGAGGGAAAAAAAAAAGACACAGGAATTGTATTTATTCTCAATGATGAGACATTTGACTCACGCCTTGGAAGTAGCCATACTCAGTTTGAGTTTTAAGTACATTTATTTGCTAGACTGAGCGAGCAACACAGGTGTGTTAATATCATAATTAGGACACATGCTAAGAAACTCAGAGGACTACAACATGTATATGATTCACCTGCTTCCTGGCTCATGAACACTGATGTGGAAGTAAGCTGTCTCACACTTAAGTGTAGATGTGGGGCTTTCCTCACCTTCGGGGACAAATCCTGAATGAGGTGATGATTGGTAATCAGACCCCATTTTCCTTACTATTCCAGCTCACAGTAGGCTTGAGCAGGACTGAGGCAGAGACAAGCAGAGGCAAGGATGGGGCCACACAAGGCTAGAAGGGCTGACTATGGCAAGGCTGTATAAGAATGAGTGAAGTCCCGCTGTGAGATTCCTTGCACGTCATTGGCGGTTTGAAGTCAAGGTCACCATGTGGTTGCCCTTTGATCCTACAGCCACACCCCTGGGTATTTTGCCTAGAGACATGAACTTCATGTTTTGCACAAAACCTTATTCCTATTGTTTATAGGAACTACATTTGTAATAACCAAACATTGGGAAAAAATGTAAATATTCCTTAATGCTCAGTGGGTGAATGGGAAGATAATATCTGGTGTGTTGACACAGTTGAATTCTAGCAAATGATGTGTGGTGGTTTAAATAAAAATGGCTCCCATAGTCCTGTAGGGAATGGCACTATTAAGAAGTGTGGCTTTGTTGGACTGGGTGTGGCCTTGTTGGAGGAAGTATATCACTGGGGTGTGGGCTTTGAGGTCTCAGAAGCTCAAGCCAGGCTTAGTAACTTTACAGTTTCTCTTCCTGCTGCTTGTGGATCAAGATGTAGAGCTCCCAGCTCCTTCTCCAGCACCATGTCTGCTGGCATGCCACCATGCTTCCTGTCATGTTGATTATGGACTAAACCTCTGAACTGTAAGCCAACCCCAATGAAATGCTTTCCTTTGTGAGAGTTGCTACAGTCATGGCATCTCTTTACAGAAATAGAAACCCTAGCTAAGACAGAATGGTCCTAGGATCTTCAGGGAAAACACATGAAAGTCAGGGACATCAGAGCCTCCTTAGAGGACCCGATTCCTTCACAGTAGAGTGCGGAATGTAGCTCTGCTAGAAGGATGGTAGTGGAAGAGAAGTCCATGCCTATGCTTTCCCCCCTAGAAGGGCCCTAGCCACTTTTTCAGGTTATCTCAGAAGGTAATAGAAAATTTATTTCAACATAGCAGCTGGAAAATGCTCTTCTAAAGTCTTGAGGATGCCCAGTGCTTGGCCCTTACAGTTTCTAATTGAACAGATAACTAAGTTCCCAGGTTTGTGCCTGGGAGGCAGCCTGTGTCTTCTGATTAAATTTATTGTTATGATTATCTCGGAACCATAACAGGCCTCAGCCCATGAGGCACTGAAATGGCATCAGTGGGAAGATAGACATGAGGGCCTTCAGCACATAATGAGAGTTAGGGACAAGTGCTGTTTCCTTCATGTGTAGGCAGCCAGAAAGCTGTTTGCACCCTTAGAATGTGAAAATAAATAGTGGCACATATTACAACCCAGGGATTTTTCTTCAACTCATGGAAAGATTGGTTTATAAGCTATTGCTTATAGCAGCTGCATCTGTAATAACCAAACACTGGAAACCATGCCAAGCTCGCTCAGAGCTCCATGGGTGAATGGGAGGACAGTCTTTGGTATGTTAACACAGATGCATATTGCTCAAGAATAAAAGGGATTATTGAATCCATGTCACACTTGGCTGGATCTCAGGGACATGATGGTAGCCGAAAATAGCCAATCTCAAGAGTGTTTATGCTCCATGTGTACAATTATGCGCCACATTCAAAATGCAAGCATCAATGTGATGTTGAATAGGCCGATGGCTACCAGGGGTTGTGCTTGGGGGCTGACAGCTACTATGAAAGAAGACATAGGGAGTTTTGTTATTTGTAAAACACTTGTATCCTGACTGTGATGATCGCTGCTTATATCAGCTTGTGTGATGCATATACAACTATGTGTTAAAATTACCTCTTAACTGGGTATTTGAATAAAAAATAAAGTCCTAGTTCTGATAACAAACTTACATTACAGTTAATAGCATTGCCCCAGTATTGGGTTCCTTGTTTGTTCATGAGATAGAGTTGTGGAAAACAGTTCATTGGTAGGAGTTATGTGAAGAGGATGTAGAATTCCTCTGTGTTGTGTCTGTAACTTTCTTATGAGTCTAAATTTAATCTTAAGCAATATTTTTCTTTAAGGAATGAAAATGTCTCTTTAGCAGGTGTATGGAAGTCACAGTAAAGGGGGCCAACCTTTCTAATGCTGCGACACTTTAATTCAGTTACTCCTGCTGTAGTGATCCCCAACCATACAATTATTTCCATTGAGTCTTCATAACAATCATATTGCTACTTTTATGAATCTTAATGTAGATACCTCTGTTTTCCAGTGGTCTTAGGTGACCTCTGTAAAAGTTCACATGAAACCACCCACCTCAGGGTTGAGAACCACTAAGCTAGAAAGTTGCTGCTGCAGGCTGTCAGGGGAGCTAGGATGGCCAGCCTCAACTGACTGCTAAACAGCCCATCACCATCCCTGGGTCCAATCCTGAGCCCAGAGCTGACCTTGTTACCACTTTCAGCCAATATGACTCCATCACAGCAGGCTGCCACCATTCACAGAGGAGGCCATGGAGTTCTTTGTGGCTTCACAGGCTGTGACTCTGCTCTCTGGGCTCCGTTTCCTCTTCTGTGTACACGGAAGGAGACCCACCCACTGTAACTAGAACCGGGAGTTCTCCTGGTTTCTTAGTGAAAGCATTTTGTGTCTTCTCTTTCTACTCCTAACCAGGAACAAGGTAGCCTCCCCTCAGAAAGCTTCTATTTCATTCTCCACAGTCATGAGGGAAGAGTTACCACACAGGAAATTTACAAGGGCACTCCATATTGATAAGCTTGATTCTGCCCTGTTTTCATCTGTGAGGAGGAGGAAACCTCAGGGTTAAGGCAATGTCTCTTAGCGGAGTTCAGTATATGGCATCCATGTTCACCTTGTTCAGGGGATATGCCTAATCAAGGAGGTGTCTCAGAGAAGCAGGCAAGGGCTGGCCCCTCCAGTGATGTGGAATCATCACACCACGCCGCCACCTTAGCTCTGGCAGCCCTCCCTTCCTCACACAGTGCTCCAGTCCATCCTCTGCATCCTTCTGGCGGGAGGCAGATCTGGGGACTTTAGGCTGCAGATGGGTGCTCTACTGTCCTTTCCTCCTGGAAGCATTTGTTGATGACTGTGGTTATTCCGATGTGAACTCGTCCCAAGCTCTGCTGGGTCCCTGATACAAAAATTTACATTAAGCTCTTGAGTGGTTCTGGACTGATGGGTCACGACTGTAGCCTATTTCTTAGCCTTGGATGAATTCTGAATCACCACTGGCATTATCTCAGAAAAAACGGCAAGTTGCTTTCCAAAGATAGACTAATGCCTACATGAGGAAAGAACAAAAGCTTTTGCTTACTTTAAGGACTTTTTACATTTTTAATTTTAACAAACCATTTTTTTTTATCTGTGTGCATATGCATTCACTTTGTCACAATCAGGAAATTGCTATTAGAATTACATCATTTTAGAGCAACACTAGAATACAGCAGCACTTGGACTGTTTCTCCCTTTCCTTGAAAACTGATACTTTTTGTGGTCTTCTCCAAAGACTGAAAAACACATTATAAACCCCTTTGAATGGCCACAGGTGGTCCTGATCAATGAAGGGCATTGACACCTGGCATCCATTTTGAAAAGATACAATTGTTTCTGTTTCCCTGTCAGATTCCCTCCCCTCCTGATAGCCTTTATCTTTAATCATATAATTTCCTTTTTAGATCTAAAGTTGGCCAGTCCATTAACATCTGTAATAAACTCATTTGTATTCTAGTTAGGATCATCTGCTCAATGTGCATTTACTAAAAGCATCCCTATCTTTTCTTCTTATTGCAATTTTTATATCCCCAATGCGCAGGCTCATATACAGAGTAGGACAAAGCATTTTAGTTGCAGTTGCATTACTTCTGGGCACTATGTCTTCTCTGTCTACTACTCTGCCTAATTTCTCCTACAGGGTAACTGACTCAGTGAGGGCTTCTATTCCTGCACAAACATCATGACCAAGAAGCAAGTGGGAGAGGAAAGGGTTTATTCAGCTTACACTTCCACATTGCTGATCATCACCAAAGGAAGTCAGGACCGGAACTTAAGCAGGCCAGGAAGCAGGAGCTGATGCAGAGGCCATGGAGGGATGTTACTTACTGGCTTGCTTCCCTTGGCTTGATCAACTTGCTTTCTTATAGAACCTAGGACTACCAGCCCAGGGATGGCACCACCCACAATGGGCCTTCTCACCCTTGATGACTAATTGAGAAAATGCTTTACAGATGGATCTCATGGAGGCATTTCCTCAAGGGAGGCTCCTTTCTCTGTGATAACTCCAGCTTGTATCAAGTTGATACACAAAACCAGCCAGTATAGTAACCTTCACTTTTTAAAGACATAGAATATATTTACTGTTTATGACCAATGTGCCTGCGTATATAGAAGTACACTAATGTGTGCCTGCTTCCATGAAGGTCCCACCCATTGCAGTCACTGGTGCTTCTATACCATCATATGGGTGTGTGGGAACAGAGTCTAGGTCCTCTGGAACAGCAGTCTGTGCTCTGAACTGCTGAGTCATCTCTCCAGGCCCTACATTCACTTTTTACTGTCATTCATTCTTACATAGCATGAATGTTAATTAGATAGCTGCCTACGTTGCTTAAAATTTAAGTTATCTAAAATTTTAAGGATTTATTTATTATTATAAATAAGTACACTGTAGCTGTCTTCAGACGCACCAGAAGAGGGCGTCAGATCTCATTATGGGTGGTTGTGAGCCACCATGTGGTTGCTGAGATTTGAACTCAGGACATTCGGAAGAGCAGTCGGTGCTCTTACCCACTGAGCCATCTCACCAGCCCCATCTAAAATTTTAAATTTTGCATTCAACAAAACTAGAGTTAGGTCTCAAGTCCATCACTGTATATCTTATAGTGCAATCTAGAATACATTTGTGATTTGGAAGGGCCCCATATGATGGCTATATTTGATGGCTCCTACCTATGATGCAAGCGCTAGGGAGGCTGAGACAGGAGGATCAGGAGTTCAAGGCCAGCCTGGGTTATTTAGTGGAACACTGTCTTATAAAGAAACAAACAAACAAAAACACAGTTACCTGAACTGGAATCTTTATTATATTAACTTATTCATAAGCACTCTAAGCTCTCTGAACCTGAGTTTACTTATTCTCAAAATTGATATAATAAATCTACAGTTTACATATGCAAGACTGTAATATGTGGCATATGAATGGTGTTCAGGAGGTAACAGTTATTTTATTGATATAAAGGAAGTCCCCAAATCCATGGCATGGAATATGAGCGGTTTATATCACAGGATGAGGTTTGAATTATACATCAAAGCTTTAAAAATTAAGCAAATAGAATAAATTCTAAGATTAAGAAAATAATTATCTAACTTTCATTAAAATTGAATGATGATTACCTCTGTTTGTTTTGATTAGAAGCAAAGGATATATTTTAGGTTATACTGATTACTGTTGAGTATGACTTTTTAGGATATATATATATATATATATATATATGCACACACACATATATTATGTTATGTACAATGTATAGTAGTAAGCAGTGTTTGACCAAGTTCTCTAAATCAGTGAAACCATGAGAAAAGAATATTTGTGTACAGCACAAACATACACCTAAACAGACAAGGAAACTGTGTCAAGGTTGAGCAGATCTTGACACTGAACGGTCATTGTCATTATTACCTTAGACAAATCGGCTTCAGTCCTTTTTCTGATAGGCAGTTTTTTCAAGTGTTACTTTATTGATGCCCTGTTGTACGATAGAGGACTCTGCTATTTATTTATCTGAATGTGAAGTTCGAGGATTGCTAGGGTCCTTCTCCTCAAATCACAACTTACCTGCTTTGGCTTATTTGATTATGATCTTTCATTTGTTTAAATATGGCTCATGAAACTTGATGAAAGCAACCAGTTTTCCATGGAAAACACATTACAAGCTGTAGCCAGGAGAACCTGGCACATTTGAAGTCCTTAGTTCCTTAGCCCGAGTCCACAACTCTTATCAGAAATCGGTTTCATAAATTGCCAGTTCCCAGTTCTTACCCTGTCCAGATGAATCACAATCCCCAGCGAGATAACTCAGCCTCTGTGTTTGTTGGAACTCTCTTGGACTTTGGTGGTTTTTATGTACACAGCAGACTGTGGACTGTTAATTTGGGTCTTTGCTTATCTAAATTAAATTAACTTTTAATTACAGTAGCATTTTTTTCTTCTCTAATAGAAGGGGACATCTGGGAATAAATGTTGTCACCAAATATCTTTGGTATAGCGAAATCACTGTGACATGAAGCCACCTCTGGCTTCTTTTCCTCCTATAAGACCAGCATTTGCAAAGAGAACCATAAACATAACAATGTCTTCCATTCCTGAAGAATTTTTATCACCCTATGGATTCCTGAAATAAGCCAACCCAAATGCACAAAGTATATTCGTAGTGTTCAGATTACTGAGAGCATAAATACAGTGTGGTCTGGAGAGATGGCTCAGCAGGATTTAGAGTGCATGCTGCCATTGTAGAAGACCTGAGCTTGGTTCTTATTGCCCAGGTTGGGTAGCTCACAACCCCCTGCAACTCCAGCTTCAGGGGATCCTTTGCCCTCTTCTGGCCTCTTTGGGCACATGTACTCATGTGCACATAAACTTCCTCCCCTTTATATAGTACAGAATTAAAATGAAAACACTTAGACAAAATAAATATTTGATGAAGATATCCTGTAGGAAAGACATGGCTGAAAAATATTTATGGTTTTCTACTCTGTCATTAAAAGTGATGCTATCCGGAGCTGAGGACTGAACCCAGGACTTTGCCCTTCATAGGCAAGCATGCTCCCATTGAGCTAAAGGAATACATACACATGGAGGGAGCCAGGACTCCAGATACATATGTAGCAGAGGATGGCCTTATCTGACGTCAATGGTAGGGGAGGGAGGCTTGATGCACCAGTGTAGGGGATGCTAGAACGGTGGGGTGGGAGAGGGTGAATGGGTGGAGGGGCTCCCTCATAGAGGCAAAGAGGAGGAGAGAGAGGGGGAATGAGGGCATTGGTGGAGGGGTAACCAGGAAGGGGGATATCATTTGAAATGTAAATGAATGAAATAATTAATAAAAATGTTATGCTATCCTGTGGCATGAATAGATACCATTGTGTCTATTCATGCTTAAGGAGTTACCTAAGGGGCCAGAAGATGGGTTCAAAGTTCCTGGTGGTGGAGTTACAGGTGAATTTTGGGATCAATACCACCCCCCCCCATCCCAGTCACCCAAACTCTAGTCCCTGGTGAGGGTTCTAAATGTCATGCAACAGAAGGTCATTGAGTCTTTAACCCCATTTCACCCATCAGCACATGAAAGAATAGTGAGGATTTTTACTGTGGGCCTGCATTTTTCCTCCAAAATAAATAAATAAATAAATAAATAAATAAATAAATAAATAAATCTATGCTTCGGCAGACTTAGCTATTTCTAAACAGAGCTAGAGTTTGAAACACAGACTTTCATTAGACTGTGCCTCACTCCTAAGGCAAAGCCAGAAGGCAGGTCTTCCAACAATTGAATCTACCGCACTGCCTTAGTTAATAAAGCCAGAGAAGCAAAGGATGAGATCAAGTGGTTCATGCTCCATGGTTTTAATTGCTTTGCTTTTTCAATTCCCCAAGTTTCAAGATTTAAAATTATTTAATATCTGGAGAGTGGTCCTGGGAGATAGTGACGCCTTGTGCAAAGAGCACAGGGGGACTTAGACTTGAAGTTTAGCTCTTGCTTGGGCAGGATATCTCAAAATACAAACAAGCAAACAAACCCCAGACTTCTCGAGACTGAGCATGCTCATAAAAGAGGGATGGACGGTTATGGTGATGATGACAGTAGTTAGATTACAAGATTATAACAGAAGCAGCATCCTATGTCAGCTTCCTCGCAAATATGCTCATGAACAAATATGGCATCCATCAATGTGCTTTCCACTCAAAGATGATGTGTCGCTGGCAGCGTGGCTATTATTCTTACTTTATTCTCGTTGTTGTTGTTGTTGTTATTGTTTTCTTCTTTCTTATTATTCCCCATTACTGAAAGTGGTTTCATGTGTGCGGAGCAGATGGGGATGCAATGAATGATGGATGCAGACAGCAGCCAAACTCAGGGACCTGCCTGAGGATTTTAAAAATAAGGAGATTTTTACATATGAGAGCCCAAGTGTGTTTTCCCCAGGGAAAACTCATAGTTAGATTTGTTTTCAAGAGAGGAAGCTTGACTGCAAAAGGAGAAAAAAATGAAGAAAATCCTGTATTATTTAGTATTATTTTATTATTTTTATTATTAATTTGAGGAATGAGCACCCATTGAAAACCTGAAACTGTTCCAGAATTTAGATCATTTTTAATCTACCAGTTTGAACAGTGTTTCATTTTTAAAATCAGCCATTTGAGGGCTGGGGGAATGGTTCAGTGAGTAAACTGTTTTATACAGAAACACTAGGGATCTAAGCTTGATCGCAGAATCTATGTAGAGAAGGAGAAGGAAGAGGAAGAGGAGGAGGGGGAGGAGGAGGAGAAAGAACAGAAGAGGGAGGGAGGGGAGGGAAGGAGGGGGAGGGAGTAGCAGCAGCTTGGGATGGAGTTTTCCATAGTCCCAGCACTAGAGAGACAGAGACAGGAGGATTCTTGAGGCTTGCTGCTCAGCCAGTAAAGACCACCAGTGAGCCTCACGTTCAGTGAGAAACTATTTCAAAAAATAATGTTGAAAATAACTGAGAAAGATACCCAATACCAACTACCAGAGGGCTTACACATACACACACACACACACACACACACACACACACACACACGTGCAATGCACACAAACACACAAAAATTCTATTTTATTTGATTTTCTATGAACATTTTTGCTTTAAAGAACTTTATTGCTGGGCAGTGGTGGCATACGACTTTAATCTCTGCACTTGGGAGGCAGAGGCAGGTGGATTTCTGAGTTCGAGGCCAGCCTGGTCTACAGAGTGAGTTCCAGGACAGCCAGGGCTACACAGAGAAACCCTGTCTTGA